>CM070660.1:27696270-27996270 GCA_036346575.1 Dendrocalamus sinicus | reverse complement strand
AGAGTCCCTCAATCAAAGTCAAAGTTGGTGGGAAATTCTTCAAGCTATCTTTGTGAAGTGCGGATCAAGAAGCACCCAATATGTCAAGATAAGATTGGAGATTTCTGTGAAGATTAGGAACCATTAGATTTGAACCTTGTTATAGTGTTAGTATCGTATAGATCGTTTTGCTTCTTATTTGCCGTTGGGTGTGATGTGAGCTGCAGTGTTGCTTCTAGCATTATGATGCAGTCATGTCAAAAGTCTTTTTGCGGAGTTTATCGCTTCTTTTGTTAGCCTTTTCGGCTAAGTGTTTGCTTAGTTTAGGTTGCCATTAGGAATTTCCCTTAGACGAGTTTACCACTTACCTTTGCTTTTCCCTCTTACCTATTGAGCCCTGAAGAGTCAGTTCTCAGCAAAGTGGTCTTTCTTTCAGAGCAGAGCAAAAATGGTTGACACTCGGAGCACAGCAAGACGCAGTCAAATGAACCAAGACCCAGAGGGCAGCAACACAAACCAGGCAACTCAGGAACCGCAAGCAACTCCAATGGGTTTGGATCCGATCTTAAGTCAGTTTTTTGCAGCACAAACTCGGCTCATGCAAACAGTGTTGCAACAAGTGGACAACAATGCCAAAGCTTCCTGGGTCGCTCCATTTATACCTTGTCAGCAGTGTCCCTCTGATAAGTCATTAAGAATCAAGGCACAAGAAACACTTCATCAGGATGACTGCATGAGACATCGTTCTTCTACAAGCCATAATCCAGATAGAGATGTTATACGCTACCGTTGTGGTGGGGATGGACACATAGCCTTCCAATGTCCTCAAAAGGAAGCCAAGACAAGATTTTCTTTGTGCCAAGCTGCCATGAACCGGCCACAAATTTGCGGATGTCCTACAAGGAAGGTAATCCAGCACGAAGCCCACAAGCGTCGTGACAAGGAAGAGCAGCGCATCCAACAATGCTACCTAAAGAATAAGTTTAAAATTGTGCTGCACTTCATTGTGGAGAGATAGGACATTATGCTAGTGAACATGAAATCGGTTGCTCGATTGCGAAGGAACTCATTTTCTTGAAGAATGTCCTATGAGCAAGATTACTTGTTACCTATGTGAAAGCGGGACCATAGCCCGACTCAATGCCCCTTGGATTCGATATTGGCCTCGATATTGCAGCAGCAACGAGGAAACTCGAGCTACTACCATGAGTGCATTGACAAAGAGGCGGGACTACGGTACATTTACCAAGATACCATCGAAGAAGAGGCACCACAATACAACCGGGACAATGGTGTGGTCCCATCGGATAAGACACTTCCACTAGGTGAAACCCAATCCGGAAGAGGAAGATGATCCAACAAGGAACTCAGTCATACGGTCACAAAAGGTAGAATCAACGGTGCCGGCAGAATGTGTACCACGGCGGTCGATTTCAGGACTCAAGATAATTCAAGACCACGCCCTACCAACGTCGGCAATCGGCCTCGGGGAAAAGAGGTATGCAACTCCATTCATTTGTTTGGTGCAAAGAGCCGAGTCATTTCGCTCGCAAGTGCGCGAGCGTCAAGGAATCACGCCAATTCCGTTCAACCTTGGAAGAACCCCTGCCAAGACTCCAGGAGCAAGCCGTGGAATGTCATCAGATCAAGGAAGTCAGATACCTCAAAGCGTTGCAAGGGGAAGCCTCACACACGTCGTCTCCGAAGTCGCACCTGGTAACCTATTCTTTTAGTAAGCCTGAATCTCGGGGTCGAGATTCCGTTTAAGGGGGGAGGTTTGTAACATCCTGATTTTCAGAGTCTTTTTGAAGCTTTTAAAATAAAATTCACCATTTGAATTTTTCTGGAATTAATTAAAGCTTAAATGGATTTTTTATGAATTAAAAGGATTTAATATGATTAATCTGAACATGAACATTTGCCAAAATTATTTTATTTGAGTTCCTTGTGTCTCAAGGAATTTATTGGTATTTTTCTGGTTTTTTCTGGATTTATTTGCTATTTTCTAGAGCTCAAATTAATTTAAATGAATTTATAAAAAGAAAAACCCCCAAAATTCCCCAACCGGCCAGTGGGCCGAAACCCACCAGCCGGCCCAGCCCAGCAGGCCGCCAACCCGCACCGCCCCGCCGCGCCACGCGTCGTCAATCCGTCCTGCGCCCGCTCCGCCTTGATCCGCTCGATGGCCGACGCGTGTCGCCCATCCGCCGCAGCCCCTTCGCCCGCGCGTCATCCTCGCCGCTCGCCCGTCAGAGCCACTGACAGGTGGGGCCCACCTGTCAGAGTCCCCGTCCCCGAGCGGGACTCTCCTCCCCGTGTCCGGCCCGGACTCCGCCCGCCGCCGCCGTTTCCGCCGCGAACTCTCCGCCGCATTCACCGGCCGCCTCGGCGTCCGTGTATTCGCGCCGAAACCCTCGGCTTCTCCGCCGTCGAGCCGCCGCCTCGCCGCCGCTCATCGCGGAGCTGCCGTGCGCGTTCGCCGCCGGCGTCCGTGCGCCTGCTCGCCGTTCGCCGCTTCGTCGCCGGGCTTCGTCGCCGTGCACCGCCGTCGTCGTTGCTGCGGTGAGCCCGCCGCCGCCCTGACCCATCCGTCGGCCAGCCGCCGCCGCTGCCTCGCTGTCGCCGGACCGCGCCGTCGTACCCGCCGCCGCACCTGCACCGCCGGCCGAGCCGCCGTGTCCGCGTCCCCTCGGTCCTCGCGCCGGCGTGCGTCGGCCGGCTATCGCGCGCTCTTCGCCTTCCGTGCTCTTGGTTCACCGTCGCCAAGCCATTGACACGCCGGGTCCACCGTCGGCCGAGCCCCGTGAGACCTGCGGCGCCATGAGCCACGTCACCCGCCCGATCGGCGCCACGCCAGCGAGGCCACGTCGGCCACCACATCACCCTAGGTGGCGTGTCGACCAGTCGGCCGAGCCACGTCCAAGACCCGAGGCCAGTGCCACGTCGGTGCCACGTCGGCATGACACGTCACCCGCTAGTCACCGCCACGTCGGCTCGGGCGCACGCGTGTCTGCCACGTGGTCGCCACGTCGGCTCGCCGCGCGCCAAGCGGCCCGGTCCACCGCGACTTGCCTCCGTGCGCGGGTCCACTGAGACCGGTTATTTCGTGAGCTGTGAGGTCTGAGATAGTGCCATTTTCTATTTTTTCCCGATTTTCTATAGATTTAATTTTCCAAGAGCCCGTTCTTCCTCGTCCTAGCTCCGATTGACCCCGTTCTTTTTTCTAAATTCATCTAAAATTGAGCTCTATCTTTTGGTTCTGGTTTTTCAGTTTTTGGAGTTTATTTGAGTTTTATTTGAATTTGTTCTTGTGTTTTGTCTCGTTCTCTCTCCCGTTAGATCGCGCGTTCGAAGGAGTTGAAGCAAGATTTGAAGATCAAGAATTCCTAACTGAGCAAGGCCAAGGCAAGTCGTGTCCTTTGATCATGTTGAACCCAGTTTGCAATCTATTATTTAATTATTTTGTTTTAAATTATCTTGCATCGCTATTTTTATTCAAACCCTTGTATTGGTAGTTATCGTCCCAATTGGTTATTTCCCTCCTTGATATTTTGGAATACCTTGATGCCATTGTCACCTTAGGTTGGGAATTTAATTAGTGATGCTATGTTATTTGTCACATTGGGTTGATACGATTAGAATGCTTAGCCTTGCTTATTTTGCGAAAGGGTTCATCATCACATGTGGTTAATTAATCTTGACTTAATGATATACTTGAATGTGGTGGTTAACCACGCTTATAAAACTTGTTGCCATGGCATGGGTAGTGTCATTGGTGTTGGTTATACAAAATTGGTTTTCACTTGGGCGATTGATCGTGCAGTAAAGGGGAGAAGTGTGGTTAACACTTCAGGGATGTGGATGTTTCGCCTGGGTAAATTTAAGGACTTAACTTTGTGCGCCATTGATCTGAGCTTAATCGTGCAAACCACATGTCTAGTATGGGATAGACCTGGCACAATAATTTGTGAAGTCTCAACTTTGGTTTCATTACTGATGTTGTTGTGGCGCAAGGGGGGGCAATTATCGACTAGAGGGTTACTCTACTCGACGGCGAAACCTTAGCGAGTGGGATCAGGTTGAGATGGATCATTGTAAAAGCCTTGTTGTGATTTTCTTTAACGTGAGGATGATCACATCGTGTGGGTACAGTTGTGCAACCTCTGCAGAGTGTAAAACTATTCGAATAGCCGTGTCTCGGTCATGGACAATGCTCGGTGATTTCACACGAGGGTAGAGTTTTCATAAAAACCTGGTTGGGTTAAGTTGGGAAGTGAATGGGTAGTTCACGGTGTTCATTTCATGGATCTTGGTTCATGGTGGATTCCTTGGGTGAATGGTCAGTTCACTTGTGGTTGGTCTCAATTCCTTTGGTTACTTACTTATTATCATTTACAAAGCTTGCTTTTCAATCTACTTATTGTATTTACTTTAAATTGTTGCTTTCTGCAAAATTAACTTTTCAACCATTCTTTGGTAAGCCTTGCATACTATATTGCATCTTTGTTACAAACGACTTGCTGAGTACTCTATGTACTCACGGCTTTATGCCCCTGTTGCTCAGTTGAGGAGGAGGAGAATCACCAGCAGAAGGTGCCAGAAGGAGAGTACTTCGACGTCTTCGCGGATTAGGCTTCGTTCTCCACTCGATAGCCTGTGGGCGTGTCGATTGGCTGCTGCGCTTTCTTTTGGATTTCATTGCTAGTTTCTTTTAAGCCTTCGGGCTATTAATTGTAAGCTTGGCCATAAGGTCATACTCGATGATTATTAATAATATTTGAGTCTTTTCTTAGTGAATCGTGATATGTTCGATATTTCATCTTTGTTTTTCTTGTGTGCACTAGCGTGATCTGGACTAGTGCGAGAATACACGTGAGAGTCGGATTTGTATATTCGGTCTCTACACACGTGGAGCAGATGAAGTAGTCAAACACGACTGACCTCTATCTACCCTACGCTCTCCGTGACTCAAAGAAGTAGAAGGTCTATGAGCAGACCTGAAGCTGTTGCGGGGTCCGACTGCTACGGGAGAGCGAGTCGGAACACCGGCAACACGCTGATCACGCCGTGGGTAACTGTCTCGACGGGGAAAACGAGATGTACCCTCAGGACGGCGGAAGTCATGACCTGGAGCAGCATGAGGACGAAAACCAGAAGACTCAGAAAAACCAAGTCCTCGATGCTGCCCAAACACGTCAGAAGCAAACCTGGACCTCGTGCTAGTCTTAGGTGCACTCAGGATCTGGGGCTGACCCTGAATACGCCTAAGTGCCTCTGCACGGTCTCTTCGCGCAATCCTGGCGCGCCTGAAGCATCTCTCGATCGAGTGCCCATCCTTCTGACAGAAGGTGCAGTGGTACTTCACCTTCTGAGAGGTGGAAGTAGCACGAAGAGGCTTCACCTTCTGAGAGGCCGAAGCAACAGGTGGAATCACCTTGCTGTCAGAGATCCCTTGGACAAAGCCCGCTGATTTGAATTTAACCTCATCAGATCTGGGCTCAACCTCGATCACACCTCCTACGATGGGTCGGAGAATAGCAGGTGGATGCTTCCTCATATCCTCATAAAAGTCATATCCTAGACCTTGATTGAACTTGCAAATCTTAGATTGGTCTAGAATAAGATTAAGCTTCTTCTTGCCGCCTACAAATCTCTCGAGAGTGTTCATAAGGTGCGACACTCCCGAAGAGAGAGGTGCAAGAAGAGCAGGGAGAAGAAGAGACAGCAGAAGGTAAGGGAGCAGAAGAAGAACCAACAGTAGAGGAAAGAATGGCTTGTGCACGCACAGCCGACTCTGAGGGGACAGTCCTACTACTAGCAGGTTGGTTTGCGTCTCTAGGCGTCTCACCCTTACCCTGGGGCTTCTCCCCCACACCATCAATCACATCACAACCAGATTGTGGCTTCTCTAGTAAGTCCTTAGTTAGCTTCACACATTTGTCATTCAATGCAACGAGTTCAAGTTTTAGTTTATCACAATTAATGCATGGTGAGCTAACAGGATCCTTAGTCATATCTTGAGCCATTTTCTTGTTGTTGTCAATCATTTCTTGAAGCTGTTTTGAGACAGATTCAAGTTCAGCAGTTAACTTGGGACAGTTCAAACATGAATCAATAGGCTCAAGTAAAGAAGCATGCAACTCAGCAATTTTGTGATCTGCCGCTTTAGGTTCATCTTTAAATTATTGCAATTTTCACAAGAATCGGGCAGATCAAGGAGCATGGCATAAGGTCCTCTAGCAGCAATGTCCTTAACCTCACAAGAGGTGGAGAAGTAGTCTCATCGGTAGTAAGAAGGGTAATGACCATCCTACTCAATTCTAACTCAGCAAGCGCACTAACATTCTCCACCTTAACAATATCAAGCTTGGAGGACACACTATCATGCGAGGTCCTTAACTTCTCCAAATCACCCAACAAAGCAGAGCATGTATCACAATCATCACTAGGAGGAGCAGATGTAATAGCAATAATCTCTAGTGACAATCTATCTACTTCCTTCTCTAACTCGGTACACTTAGCCCTAGCTCTAGCATGAAAGCCACCTAGCTTAAGGAAAGCATGATTAAGCTGGTCGTATGTGGGGCATACCTCGTCCGAGTCGGAGTACAGCTCGCTGTCGCTCAGTTCGCCTTCGAGGGCCATGAAGCACATGCCGGAGAAGTCTTCGCCGCCATCCTTGGGCTCTTGGTCACCCGTCCCGTCGTCGTCGCTCCATCCCTCCACCTCGCTGAGGTCGAGGTCGTCGAAGGCGGTGAGGACGCGGTGGAAGAGCTTCTTGGCCTTCCCGAAGTTGCGGAACTTCTTCTTTCCCGGCGTCTGAGCTGGAGGCTTCTTGTTGCGGTTCTTGTCGGTGTAGTCGATCTTGCCCGAACCGCCGTAGTCGTTCTTGCCTTTCTCCAGCTTGGGGCAGTTTGCCCGAATGTGGTTGGGGCCACCACACTCGAAGCAAATCACGGGTCCTCCTCTCTTTCTGTCCCTCCTCCCCTTGTAAGCATGGGAGAATCTTCGAGCAAGGAGGGCCAGCTGATCATCCGCAAGCTGCTCTAACTGATCATCAGTTATGTCACAGAGAGCAGCAAGGGAGAACCCGCAAGAAGAATCCGAAGAGGGCCCGGAAGAAGAAACGGGATCGGTGACCAAAGCCATCGACTGTGACTTCGACCTTCGAGAGACAACGTCAATCTCATGAGTCTTGAGGCGCGAGTAGCGCGTCAAGAGTCGTGGTCGAGAGGTCTGTCGTGTCTTTGATGGTGGTCACTTTCATCTCCCGTGACCACGAAGATCGAGTGCCGCGAGCATTTGGCGGCGTTATCCGAGTCGGGGTATGTAAGACCGACCGCTCGGAGGTTGCTCAAGATTTTGTGAAATCGCAAAAGCACTCATCCGAGGACTCTCCGGCAAGCATCTCGAATTTGTTGTATTCGCGCTTGAACCGGTCTGTCGAATCGTCTTAATCGGGTGGTGCCCTCATGATATGCATCGAGGTCACCGGATGTCGTAGCGGACGACGGTGAGAGATGCGATCGAACTCGCTTCTACTCAAGCCCTGGATAATGATGTTCCTTGCCTTCGCATTTGCCTCAACATCGGGCATGTTTGCCACATTGATGTTCTCATCGGCGAAACAACAAATCGACCTTCACCTTCCGCCAAATGGCATACCCCGAGTGCGGATGTATGTTTCCATTCGGCTCTTCCGAAGGGTAATCGAGGCCATCAAAAGCGGGAGGCTTGGTCGAGTACTTGTCCGTCGCCATGGCTCTTGAGACCGGTTAAGATCTATTGAAAAGAGCTAACCGGCTCTGATACCAATTGAAGGACCGAAATGGCGACAGAGGGGGGGTGAATGGAGTCCTTTAAAAAAAATTCCCAAGAACTCGGACAACCTTACTTCTCCAATAGCCTTTGAGCTATGAAGTCTCGAGATTAAAAGCTTCTGGGAGACCGATCGATCAACGGCTTACCCGAATCGACAAAAGAAAGAGAATAGTGAATCTTGAGAGATTGTGGCGGAAGGTCTTGCAAAGCCAGTTCGAGTAACTAAGACTCTCTGGTCTTTTGGTCCTCAAACTTGAGGCACTGAAAGACTCCAACCTCTGGAAGAGAACATACCAAGAAAACCCAAAGTCTTAGCTACAGACAGCAAGAGCGACAAGGACGAACTCGAAACAGAGGACTTGAGGCGACGACTATTCAAGAAAGAGAACTTCTCTGAATCGACTCTTGCTCTCGGAAAAGAAGCGGCCAAGTGGCCTTGAGACAAATTCGATTACGAGCAAGTGAAACACTCCAAAGCAGCGGACTCACGAAGAAGAGAAGCGAGAAAAGGATAGCAAGAAGAACAAGCTCTCAAAGCAGATCGTAAACAAAACTATCACAACATCTCATAATGACAGGAATCAACTTGAGGAAGAGAGATGAATGATTGATCATGGAGGTTTCTACACCACTCCATCGGAGTACAAGAGCAACCATGCTCTACCAGAGACAACTCACACAAATAGAAGCGAAATACTCGAGTGACTGGGAACAACCTCACCGAGCACTCTAGCTCTACCCTCTCTATTTATAGCCTTACGCTCAGGGGAACCGTAAACTCCCACCTAACACCGGGTTTACCACTCTCTTTACCCACTAGCGAAAACAAGCTTCGATGCTTTACCCGTTAAGCCCAACGGCTCCACTGCATTGCCGTTAGCGCCAACAACTCCTGTGCATTGGCGAGACACAGCTTCCCTTTGCAGCTTTCGCATTTCTCCAAAATGCCACTCCGCTGCCTTCGGAAGCTTCCTCCGCCTTGCCGATCACGCTTGCAACCACCTCACAGACCGTCGTCTTTGGCATCTCCGGCCGATCACGACCTCAGCACCCCGTGCCTAGTCTCGACCATCCACGCCTCACCACGACTAGTCTCAAAGTCCCGCAAACCATCACGGACAAGCAAACCATTACATAGCACCGCTCACAATAGTATCCAACCACTTGAGCGAAAAGCAGAACTCAAATCATACTCTTACCAAGTCGTATACCACCTACGACCAATCGAAAAAGAGAATAATGAATGCACACGACATCGACCACAAAATCAAGCCATACGACCGATACGATGAGTCTACAATCATCGCTAACTTGCTCGACCACCCACAACTCGCTACGCTTTAACGCTCAAAGTCTACGACTTCAACCAAAGTCGTTACGACCGATCGAAAAGATAAACCAACAAATGCACAAGGTCACGACTTCATCACAAAGCCCTACGACCAATTTCAGCTCAAATGGTCAAGTCGGCAGGTCATCGATCGATTCCAATCTGCGTGCGAGCACGTCCGACCACGCCGATCGCTCTCAATAACGTGAGTCGTGAGTGCCGACTACTTACGTGGTCGTAGATTTGGCGCCGACTTCGATTGCAGCCCACTACAAGCGTGGTCGTAGCCGACTTACGACTTCCAACCGCTTCGACTCGCGACAGCGTGGTCGGCTGCATTCGACCACGCCAGCGTGATCGTAAGCGACACGAAAATGGTCGATATCGCCTGGCGTGGTCGTAAATGGCTCGGCTGGCTTCCGATAGCGCACGGCGTGGTCGTAGACATCCCGGTGGGTTTCAACGCGGCAACATGGTCGTCTGGTCAATTCGACCATGACCAAGATACAACTATGGCAAAACCAGTCTTAAACTTCCCTAGAGACCTACGATCACGGCCAAGCGTGGTCGTGAACTGTTCGACCACGACCAGCGTGGTCGGTGGCCTTCGACCACGGCCAGCGTGGTCGTCGCGCCGCCTTCGACCACGGCCAAGCGTGGTCATCGCCTTCGGTGCCCTTCGACCATGGCCAAAGTGGTCGAGACCCCTCGGTGACCTTCGACCACGCCCAAAGTGGTGAAACCATCTTGCACGACTTTCGACCACGACCAACGTGGTCGTATTAGCTGCAGAACACTTCGCCAGGGCTACGACAATGCAGAACTAGCACAAACCTCAAAAACTAAACTCAATCTTCCTAGAACAAGCGTCAATTACTCATCACAACCATGGGTTGACCTTCACATGGTCTCTCATATATATTAGGTGTTTTAAAGTTAAAGATCAGTTTGGAGAAAAGTTAATTAACTAGTCAAATGAATATAGATTTAGCCAAACAATTTTGAAGCAGCATGCATTTCTTTTCGCTTTCTTCGTGTGGCAAATGTAGATATATGAACGCATTAAGGATGACCGTCGAAGTTATCCAACACTAAACTTTTTCTTAATTTTACAGAGCAAGGATACAATTTTGTATAGCTCTAAGAATGGCCGTCAAAGTTTTACAACGTAAATGTAGATATATGAACGTATTAAGGATGAAGGCCAAGGGCCATCCGGTCAGCACCCTGCAAAACCGATGGTATGAATTTAAATGCGTTGCCAAGATTTTACATCGATGTTTGTTACATTTTTTTTCCTTGAAAAAAATTCCAAATATTTTAGCCAACGTTTTGCAACATATGGACATCTTCATCAACGTGTTAGGCCTATTTCACTATGGCATGGATGACTAATTATGTACTACTATGGCAAAGACTAGTGATGTGGTGTGTATGTGGCAAAACCACAATTGAAACCAGCCTTAGAGGTGAAAATTGGATGGTTTCTATAGTTGGGGTCAGTTACCTAGTTTCGTAGTTCAGGTTTTATTTTTAGACTCAATAATTGAGGATCAAATGGAACAATTCTTAAATTCAAAGCATTCCTACATATTTATTTACGAAAACAAATGCTCTCACCAACCTTTCTACCATCCGACAATAACAAGTGCTTGTCTCAGCATGTTTCCGCATCCATTTCCTGCTTTCTCCCCTCCTCTATACAACAGCACAATACAACCAACGAAGGGTACGTAGGAGACTTAGGAATGCCAACTTACACACAAGTATAAGAGAAGGGTTAACGAAACCCAGATATACAAAAACGATTATGCTGCGGTGTGCATTGGGAAAGAAAAGGAGGCCACATTGAAGGACATCAACTTTCGTTTCCTGCGTGCAGGAGGCTGTGGACGCTGGATGCACGTCGTCCGGCACCGATGCGCCCAATTGCTATTGGTCTTTTTCAGGGCACTTATTTGTCAAAATAAAACTACTTGCGCCATGCTTGTAATATATTTTTTTTTCTACCGAAACTACTTGCGCCATGAGAATGCATGGGGCTGTACCCCGAGGAAATGTCTACCGGCCGGACATACCATTAGGTCCCGGATAATTTTGCAACCAGTAAAAAAAAAACAGTTCAATTTTGCTGAGCACTGAGCATCATGCTCTCCGCCGTCGTCAAATTGCCGAGCACGGCGGCCGGGATGGACCGACGACAATGACTCCGGGATGGCTTGAGACCTTGAGGATCTGCAGCGACACACGGATTGAGCCGATGAGGTGGTTCACTTTTGCTTTCAAATTTGATTTTTTTTGGGTGATAAAATATTTCGTGCATATTTTAAGCGCCACAGTCAAATATTACTAGTTATGTGTTAGATGGGTTATTTGTCGATTTATTTGAGTGACATCAACTTGTATTACGTCTTAGCGGAGACGAGTGTTACAACTCTATTGTCTAGCTACCCAACAGTAAGCGCTTTTTGTGATACACCTTATTAAAGTATGCCCACTATCGTTTAAATCAATCATTAAACGCTTTCAGGATGGGACAATAAAATCATACAATCCTTCCATGGAAACCAAAGAAGATAATTTACAAACTGACAGAAAACAGAGTGGTCTAGCGACCATACAGATGGAATTTTATTTCGACTAGGAACAATCTTTACGGAGTTGCATAACATATCAAACATCAGGAAGACAGGAACATCATAAGAGCAAACGGAGTTCAATTTCAGAAAATAAGTTACCCAGAGACAGCAATCTCGGCCTCGATGGCTCTGCCTTCGGAAGCAGTCTCATGGACGCTTTCTTCATCATCATCTTCTTCTTCTTTCTCATTTGTTTCGGGAGGCTCCGGCTTCTGAAACCTGTCGCCGAAGGTTTCCATCCCCATGAATGCCAAGAGAAGCCAGACATAAGAGAGCAGCTCCGCACCTTGACCCAAGCACTTGGCGTTCACGTAACCACTGCCCTTGCCTGCAGAATAGCAGAGCATCTCCACCCACACACCCTCGATCACCTTCCACCACTTTTCCTCATCGCTCAGCATCATCAACGCTTCAGCAAGATTGCATGCGTCGGGAACCAGAGCCCCAATCTTGTCGGCATATAGCATGGGAAAATGTGCTCCGTGAAGGACCCGTTGCGCAAGCTCTCTTTCGTCGAGCGGTGTCTCGCCGAACAACATGATCTCGACATTGTCGCAGGCGACGGTGAAGATACCCTTCCTGGTCCCGGGCATCAGCATCTCCGGACGGATGAAGAGCAGGTAGGCCATGTAGTTGGATATCTCTGCTTCGAGCGGCGCGAGCTTGGCCGGGAGGATGTGCTTTGGTGGTGAAAGCAGAGGTCCGTGGCAATGTGCCACAGAAGGACGCTCTTGTCAAACGCCATCTTCAAGCTCCAGCCCAGCTGTTGGTGCCTCCTCAGAGTCCACTGGCCCCTGCGGCTGTTATCTCCTGTAACTGGCAGCGTCGCGGATACCAATGCATGTTAACATAGTCCTTGCAGCCGACGACTGCGGCAAGCTTCATCAATATGGTGGGCTTCTTGTTGCGAGCACAAATCGACAGGAGGCTATACTGGGAAACCTTTTGTAATGGAAGCCCTACTAATGCGATGTAAGGGCCGAGGTATACCAATATAGGAGATCCAGCACAGTGGTACAACTGAACAAGATGTAAGTTACCTTGACATCGTTTCCGTTGTAACCATCTTTGCGGCTTGTGGAGAAGACAATTAAGGAGGCTAAGGTCAGGAATGGAAGCAAGAAATGCAAACAGAAGCCGATACGACTGAATGTCACCTTTTGTTTGGTGTAGAGGTGCCCAAATATAAACTCGGGCAGCTCCTTGAATAACTTATATACACGTCGGCCATCAAACACCAATAAAAACTTGAGGTTTATAAGCCTACGGGAGTAGGGAGGTGATACGTCTACAAATACCCTGCGGAAGTACATAGCTTTCACCATGATCTCTTTGTGCATTTGCTCTTGATCACTGCCTAACTTCGTCTCCTGTACGCAATCCCTTGCTTTTTGTACAAATTCTTGAAGCGAAATGTCATGTTCTTCTTCCTTTTCTTCTCGTATTCCCTCTCTTCTTGGGGAATAAGAATGTGGAAAAAAGGAAGTCAAGAGGCTGCAGCCTTCGGCAAAGATGCTTTGTTTCTTCGTGTCAGAGAGGAAGAGGTAACCATGCTGTTGATGCTGGCGCTCTTCAGAGCCCATGGCTTCTGGCTGCATTTGATAATCCCAACGATAAACAGCAAGATTGCGGCCTGCAGCAACCTCTTCTCCCCGGACCACGACTTGCAGAACACGTACAGGGCGACCGTGACCTGGGACACCATGGTTATGGCATGCCGCCTCCACAGCTCGTTATCTTCGATACTGTAGGCAGTCATGGGATGCAGGCCACCGAGGTGGATGAGGAGGACAGGCGCCCATAGGACCTCCAGGATGCCGCCACCGCCACACACAGCAGGCTGCTTGTGGCGGTTGAAGAGGGTGGCCAGGGCGTATATCGCAAGAGCGTCTTCACCTAGGTAGGCAAGCCAGAAGGACACCCTGAACCAGTACGGAGAAGCACACCTGCGCACCGCGGCGGAGAAGAGGAAGAACTGGACGAAGAGGCTGCCGAGCACGAGAATGCGCAGCTGCCACTCATCCCACCATTGCACAGCGCTTGAGAAATCCATCCCCCCTCTCCCTCCGCCTTCTCTCTCGTCTTAGGCAGCTCGAGGGAATAGCAGGTGTGGAGTTTCTTCTCTCGTCATCGCCTGCAGTCACACTAAACCTTTTCATGTTTGTGTTCCTTGCTTGTTCGTGACAATATTCCCGGTATGCTAACATGCTCAGGGGAAAAAAAATTTGGCCGAAATTTCGGTCCTTTCGGTGCTGAGCGAAATTTTCCCGTTCCGGTCAAAAATTTCATATGTATTTGGATTTTGGATTCGGCCCGGGCGAGCCGCACGCCTGCACCCGCACGGGCTGCACGCACGACGCCCAGCCCAAATGCGCAGCCCACCAATCGTCCCCCCACGCTGCAGGCCCCACTCGCGCTAACCCTAACCCCAGTCCCCAGTGATTCCCCACTCCCCAATCGCATCCCTCTCCCTCCCCATCTTCTCACCGAGCGAGGGCGGCGGCCAGGCGAGGAAGAAGAGCGGTGGCGGCGGCAAGGCGGGAAGAAGAGCGGCGGACGGCGGCCATCCCCATCCCCAATCTCCACCGAGCGGTGGCGGACCTCGGTAGTTGACAGCGGCGCAGCTCCTCCCGAGTGGACGGACGGCGGTGGCGAGTGGAAGCACATGAAGATGCGGTGTCGAAGGAGAGGAGGAAGGCGGCATGGGAAGGTATTTATCTCAATTATCAAATTTTGGTTAAATTTCATCAAAAAATTGATTTTTTCGTCCGAAATTCGAACGAAATTAATGAAATTTCGTTCCTTCGTTCCTTTCGCCGGCAGCCGAAAATTTTTTGCATCCGAAAGATTAAACCCTGAACATGCTCGTGATGATGTTCCTTGATCTTCTTTTGTCCACTTCAAGGATTCATGTCCCTTACTTTCTTCTCCCGATCCCTTGCTTGTCCGTGGTGATCACTGCATTAATTCATCGCCCACGACTGTGCGTATTTCAGCTACTTCAATCACACTAAACAAAAGAATCGCCAAGTGCCAACAAGACTATATTCTTTTATCCTTATAAGCTCGCCCTTACTGAAACACATATATTTTCAGTAAAAGTAACTGACACTGACTATTGTACATAAGTATGTAAACTTTTTCATGCTGAAAGTAGGACCTCGATGATTCTATTCGCACCCATTTAATTTACTTCCGAAAGAAAATTAGACAAACTAACTTGTGCCCAATGATTCGGCCATTGCCGTACCGAAATGGCCCTAGGTTCATGCAGATTTTAGTTTGGACAAAGAAGGGCATGCCCACTGCAGACTGGTATAGCGAAAATGAAACGTTGAAATGGGAAACGGCTCCCAGCGTTCACGGGGACTAAATTGCGAAAGTTCCAACAGCACGAGAATGCACAGTTGCCCACTCATCCCAACATTGCACAGCGCTTGCGAGACCGGGAATAGGGGGGAGGCAGAGCAGCCAAGGGAAGGCCAATGTGGGCTGGCAAGGGGCAAGGGAGGCGGCCGTGGAGTGGATGCGACAGGGGGGAGGTGGCGCTAGCAAGGGTAAACAACGCGCTGATGTTTGAAATTTATTAGATTTTTTTTGTATTCAAACCAAATTTTTGAATTTTTCTTGAAAACCAAAAATTTTGAAATTTCCGAATTTCAGATTTCTCGGAGAGTCCGAATTTTTTTCTTAACCAAAAATGTTTTCCCTGATTCTTACTGGTAAGTAGTGATTTTCTTGCGTTCCATAATCCCTTTGGTGATGGTTCAATAGAGTTAGGTTTTGATTCTTGACATTGTTGCAGTTTTCATCTAGCTATTTTAGTCCAAGTAGGATTCTGATTGGCATTTAGTTGTCATCGTTTTCGCACTTGCACAAGCAGGCTGCCTGTGGCAGTTGAAGAGGGTGGCCAGGACGTTTATATCGCCAGAGCGTAGTGACTTAGGTAGGCAAGCCAGATGGACACCCTGAACCAGGACGGAGAAGCAAACTTGCGCGCCACGGCGAACTAACAAATGTGGAAGCCGACTGCAACAAATGTGGATCGTGGGGATTGGCGCGTGAACGCCGAAAGATTTGTCGAGGAATCGTCGATGGCGATCAGTCCGAGCGATTTCTCTGCTTAGAACAAGAACAAATCAATCATAGAAGACACAATAATAGATTGAACACACAGAGAGAGAGAGAGGACTTCTGGTCTTTCTTTATTGCTTTTCATTCATGTGTACATAATATGCTGGTATAACTCTCTATTTATAGACTACAATGAGGTGCCCACCATGGGCCGCGGGCTGCTGGCTCAGGCCCAGATTTCTTAACACTCCCCCTTGGGTACTCATCTGACACGTTCATACCTTATTAAAACTCCATAAAAACCCAGTGGGAAAAATTTAGAAAAATAGTACACGATACATGTTATGCCGCGATGCACGAATTGTCTCATTAAAAACCTTGGTCGAGAAACTTTAGGAAAACTCGTCAAGGGAAAAAGAGTACAATCCACCCAATTTCGTTTAGTCTTCAAGACTTTATTCCTTTGGGTACTTAATCTTCATGATCAAGATTTACTAACGGGCTTGACAGAATTCTTGTAACATCCCAAAATTTTGAAATTTGAAAATATGAAGCTTTTCAATTATTTTGCAATATGTTTTATTTGAATTTGGAGTTTATGGTGTTTTTCTGAGAAATTGGTGAAGGTTCCAAAAGTTAAAAGGGTCAAGAAGAAACAAACATATTTAATTAATAGAAAATCAAGATTTAAAATGCGAATCTGAAAAGATGATCCAGTAAGGGAGAAACCTGAGTTAAAAATATAAAATCTCATTTTGAAAATGATGGCATAAATAGCAATAAAAGCAGATGATCAAAATACAAACACATATACATACATATATATGTGTGTGTATATATACAAATTGTGCAAGAAAGAGTTTAGCAATAAGAAATAAAAATATGCAAATTAAAAAAATCAGGATTTTAAAATAAGGCCTTATCCTCTTCTTCCCCTTTCTCTTTCTTCCCTCTCTCTTTCCTCTTTTTCCCTCTGCCCGCTGGGTCCAACTCCTGCGTGTTTCTTCCTTTCTCCTCCCTCCCGATTCTCCTCACTGCCGCTGGGCCAGCCCGCGCCTCCCCTTCCTCTCGTTCTTCTTTCCTCCCCCGTTAACGCGCGCGTGCTCTGCTGCGCGCAGCAATCCCCCACCTCGTGGCCTCCATGCAATTTCACCGCCCACGGTTTGTTCCCCGTCACCCACGGTTTCTCCGCAACACTCCGTGACCATAAGAAGCCCCTCCGCACCATTCTCCCTCCTCCCCTCCCCCATTTCCCTTCCGCCCGTGCGCAAGCCGCCGCCGCCGCCATTCCCACTGCGGCTCCCTCCCTGGCGAGTCTCCCTCCGATTCCTCGCTCCACGAGCATCTCCCTGCTGCCGCGGACCCCCTCCAACCGTCACCGGAACTTCCCCCGCCCCCCAGCTCGCCGGCGCCGTAATCATGCTTGCGCCACCGCCGGCCTCCGCCGCCAAGCTCCCTCGGCACATCTCCGGCTCGGGTAGCTCGTCGGTAAGCTTACCCTGCCTCCTTTGTTGCTCGTTCGCGCGCCAGCTTCTCTTCTCTTCCCCACCGGCTCCGCAATCCCCGTCCTCACCTCACCGCCGCCGCCCGAGCAGCCGCCACCGCCGACCTACGCCACCCCAAGCCGCACCGCACCCCCACCAGCTTCCTAGTTCCCCGGGGAACCCATTTTTTTTATCCTCGTCACCTCCCCGGGCGCCGCCTACCGCCGGCGAGGCTGCCTTGCACCGGCGCGGTTTTCCTCTGTTCTCCCCCCCAGTCGCTCGGCTTATTTGCATTCTCTGCCTCAGCCCATCAGGTAACACTGCTAGCTCGGTTGGTTGGCCGCACGCGCTCTTAGTCAGCTGACCCGAGTTCGATTCCGTTCGACCGCAGTAGTAGTTAAGCTTTTGAATGAATTTTTAGATAACAAATCCAGTAAAGAAAAATGATTTTGATTAAATATCCAAATTTAATAAAGATTACCCTTAATTAAAATATAAACATTTATGCCCTAATATTTATCATACTACCATTAAACAAGTCTCAGCGATATATTTTATTACCTTGTACAATAACCTTTACTTAGATAAATAAATCTAAATTAGATAGAGCTAAGCCTAAGAATAGTTAAAGTATGAGCAAGCTAATAATAGTGCCATTAATTAAATCTTAACACTAGCTTTAGTACATAATAGTATTGAGCATAATTGTATATATAACAAGTTAGGACCCATACGAGTGGATCCTAATTCAACTTAAATTTAGCCTAGCTATGAATGTAGATACGTAAAATATGATAATGGGATTATTAAAGATTTAAATTTTAATTAATTACCATATATGAATAAATATTGAGCCTTTGCTATTTATCTTAATCTAATTAGTAAGTAAAGGCCTATATCAGAGATTATTCTAAAACTTAATAAAGATATCCAAGTGTTATAATACCTTTGACTAAAAGATTTATAGAATAAGTACAGATCTCATCCATCACCCAGTTTGCCTTTACCATAACTTCGAGTTGCAAGGAATGCATACCCTAAAGATAAAATTTGTACACTAAACTCCTGCATCGTCTATAGGTCTAACCCGACTCACGGAACTTTCTTGATAAACGCGAAACTAATAATAGAGGTTAGTAATAAAAAGATCGAACCTCACCTTTCTCCAATCGGCTATGTTTGTCCACTTCTTTTCCAAAGTAAATAATTCCTGTAGATACTTCCTCACTTTTGATCTCTTATTATCCAAAAATTTTTCCCTCACGGTAAAGTATTCAGACAACTCGTCCTCCTGCTCAAACCCAGCTATCGCTGTGCTTACAACCCATCAACCTAAATCATCCTTCTATTCTCCAACCATAATTGTTGTGGTTACAGACCAAACAGAGAGAGAGAGTGTGGTGGTGGAGAGTTGAGTAAAATGAATGGCTTGGAGACTTCCTCCCGTGGCCTACGCCACATATATATTCATATGGGGAGTGTTTGTACAGTTATACCCTTACACATGAGTATTCCCCTCGGGGGCTCTTATGTCATTACACATGTCCTGTTTCGGACCTAACAGGCCTACTGGGCTTAGGTGGGGGCCACCCCTACAACAGGAGCCTCTCATGGTGAAGGGCTTCACGGGCCGAAGCCATGCCGCTGAGTCCTTTGGCCCCCTCCGTCCCATCGGCCTGTGATGCTTTGATGACTTGGATAGTTCGCACGCCCACCGTGCTGTCGGCGAGGGCTGTCTTCGGGTCCCAGAGCTCGCGCGGCCTCGAGGCCGAAGGCGCCGGGAAGTCCGAAGGCTTCGACAGGGCTGAGGTCGTGCCTGTGCGAGGGCCGACGCCCACACCCGGGGCGAGCGCGGCTTCGAGGCCGAAGACACTGAGTAGGCCGAGGGCTTCGACCAGGCCGGGGATCGGGCATGCCCTGCCTCGCGCGCCAGATATTTATGGGCGGAGCCGACTTAGCCGGCTGCCCTTGGCGGCCGAGTCTCGGGAAATGCGTCGCGCGATGTGGCGCCAGCGCGGGAAGATGGTTGCTTGGTCCGGGAGTGCACTTTAATGACACCCGGAATCGTGCCGGCCCTTTGTCAGGGGTGGGCTGGCACGGCTGCCCTACCTGCCCCGCGCTGGATGTGGGCACGTGGCCGGCTGTAATTGGAGCGTCGTGGGGTGCCAGCGTTCCCACGACCACGGCCGTTCGCCTCTTCCCCAGGAAAAGCGGCCACGCGGCAGGAGTGTATGGGTGCATTGGGCGCTGAGAAGCCACCTACTACCGCCTGCTGCGGTTTCTAGCGGTTGCACTGCCTGGTCGCGGGTAGCCGAACCGCTGTCATTCTGTCGCTCGATCGTCTACCTGTAGGGGAGACGAGGGGCTTTATAATCCACCCCTGTGGGCATGCAATCGTTCCCCTTGGCTGCTTGATCGCTTGTGCGCTCCTTGCTATTCCTCTTGCACCCCCTGCTGCTAACCTTGCCTCCGCGCCTGCCCGTCGCCGTGAGAGAGATGGCTGCGCGCGACGCCCTCCCAGTTAGCACGGGTGCCGCCCTTGACGACCCTGCGCGTCGCCTTAGCGAGAGCGCCTCGTCTAGCCAGCGCTGCATGACGCCACCACCGGCGGAGTACCGCCTGGTTCCGCACGACAGGAAGCAAACTCCCCAGCACTGGGATGCCATGAAAAGGTCCAAAGGTCGCTGTTCCGTGTCGGGCGGAGCCGCGTCACGGAGGAGACCCTCCGGGCCCTTCTGCAGGAGAAGAAGCTGGAGGAGCATGCCGGGGCTCGCCTACCCGGGCGTGACAAAGCGGAGCCGAATCCGGGGGAGTCGGAGGCGATCGTCTTCGTGGCATTCTTCGACGCTGGGCTCTGGATCCCCGCGACACACCTTGTTCGTGAGGTGCTGCGAGCGTATGGGTTGGAGCTGGCGCAGCTAACTCCGACCGCGATCGTACGGTTGGCCATCTTCACGTGGGCGATGCGAACGGAGGGTACCCGCCCCCGCGCCGAGCTATTCGCCATTCTGCACGACGCGCGGTGCCACCCGAGGAGGGTAGAAGGGGGGCTTACTCGAACTTCGGCGGCGTGGACTTCGTGCTGAGGCCGGAGTGCTCGCACCTATTTCCCGCGTTGGCTATGCGGGAAAAGTGGGAGACCGGCTGGACATGGCGGTGGTTCTACTACACCGTTATGAGCACGAGCGGCCTCCGGAGCCGCGGAGAGCCGATATCATTCGACCGCTGTCCAAATGTGACACCTGGGCCTGGTGACGAGCAGCAGGCGCGGAGACTTGCTGGGGTCGCACTCCGGTTCAACATGCGCGACCTCGCGGAGGAGTTCACCATGTACAGGATATCCCCGCTTGCTTGCGACTGGAAATATGAGCGGCGAGGGCCCGACCAGAAGGACGGCATCCACCCGGGGGTGTCTTCGCTTCATAGGCCCTCCGCGCCCTATAAGTGTCCCTGTGATATGCCAAGCACCATGTGGGTGGTTGCAAACCCCTAGGTATAACCCTTCGCTTGTACCTGCAGTACGCCGGTTAGAAGATGCATAATGCGCCGTAGCTGCGATACTTGGGCCGTACACGGCGGAGGAGCACAAGGCCCTCGAGTCCGCGACTTTCTTGGCAAAGCAGGGGCGGATTAATTGGGTGTGCGAGGCCTTGGAAATCCCCGTGCCGGAGCGCCTAGTGCCTGCGGGCTCACCGAGTGTTGCGACGGTGGCAGCACCATCTTCTCGGAGCGGGGTCCACTCGGAGGTTATTGCCCTTAGTTCGCCGGCCGTGCCGCCGGTTGAGAATGTGAGGATGGGGGGCGAGACGGGCGCTGGGCTCAAACCGACCGGTTCGGGGGGTCGCGTAACTCCCGACGAGGCCGTATATGGTGGCCAGGCGACGAGCATGCGCCCCGCCGTTCTTGAAGATGACGCCTCGTCGCCTCCCGCAGCAGCCGCCATGCTGTCGCTGACGGCAGCTTTCACGGCTGCCGAGGTAGCCACGGAGGCTTCACCTACGACTCCGAAGGCAAAACGGCCTCGGGTGCAATCGCCGCCATCTGCCCGGGGCCGATTCAGTGTGGCGGGTCCGATGGATCGCGCCCGACGGCTAGCGGGGATGCTTCTGAAGCCGGGAGGGTTGTCGCGCCTCAGGCCAGCGGGGCGCTCCTACCCCAGGTGGAGGGCGTGGCAGAGGTGACCGGAGGTAGGCGTAGTTCATTTTCGTCGCGCGACTTCGCGAAACTCTCCCCGATTTGCTCGCTTATTCCGTCGACGCCAGGCGAGACAGGGTCTCCCAAACGAGGGCAAGAATCGAGCAATGGGGGGCCCCGCGATGTCGCCGGCCTGATTGAGCCGGGGCCTGTGTGCGCCCCATCTGCTCCGGAAGGCACTGGGGCGGGGGCTCTAGGGCCTGACGTCTCCGACTTTGTACCTCGGTGGGAGGCGCTTCACGTCTGGAACGAGGTGGCAGAGTATGCTGGCACCCGCCTAGATCAACAGGCGCTGCACTCCTGCGGGGGTGACCTCTTGGTACTCGCGTTGGGGGCTTCCGAGATGAGGGTAATGGTCTCCGTTCTCGCTGCACACCCCTTGCTTATCCAATAGGTAACCCTTGCTATACGTCGTGCAGACGCTTGCCATTAGCAAAGCCCTTGAAGAGGCTCGCGCTCGCGAGCGAAGGGTACTGGAGAACCAGCTGCGCGTGGCGGACGACGCCAACGCCACCAAGGACGAGGTCATCCGAGTGCTGATGGCGGAGCGGGACGAGGCTGTTACCGACGCACAATTGGTGGGTAGGAACGCGAAGGACGCGGCAGTAGCCGCATACCTTGCGATGGAGGAGGCCCAGCGCACCACGACGGAGGAGCGGACCGCCCTTCTTCAGCAAATCTCCACGCTGGAGGTGGAGAAGGAACAGCTTGCCGCCTCCGTTGCGGAGAAAACGCTATCTTGGGATAACGCGTGCTCTTCCGGGTGGAACGCGATGGAGTCCCTGGAGCGGGCCCTCCGGGGGCTTTGTGTGCACGTGGAGGACGCCACCCATGGCCGCCAAGACTTGATGGAGACGCTGGAGCGAATCGAAGAGGGCTCGAGCGTTGCCCTTCCTGGCGCCAAGGCTTTCGGCATGCACTGCGGCTATATGAGTGCTTGGCTTGCCCTCACCCTGCTGCACGCTGGTGGGTGCGCGCATGTCGACGAGCTGGTGAACCCTCAGCTCGACTTGCCTACCGAGCCCGGGGTGATATCTGATGCCGTCCGTGCCACCGAGGCCGCGACCCGAACCTTTCATGACCGGATTTGGAATTATGTCGGGGAAGGGGTCGCCGCGGTTGCTTTGGGCGACATCGCGAACGAGGGGACGTGCTTCGCCTGGCTCGAAGAGGTCCTCGGCGCGCGCAGCGACGCGGCGTTGGTTGCGCGAAGACGCGCGGACTCATAGGAATAGTCAGGTGTTGGCGCATTCCATGCCACGCGTGTGTCTATTTCTGGAATGTAACTGGCTTGTTGGGGCCAAACAACGATCTTCCCATGCACTTGTTGTTATGTAATATGCTGCGAGCTGGTGGGTCGTGCAAGGCGCGGGTATCGTGTCGCCCCCTGTTCCGGTGTGAGCAAACGGGCTTGCGAACACTGTGCATCTCGGGCCCCAGACTAGTCGAGGTAGACGCGCGAGCGCTCCGTCCCCTACCCTTCGAAGCGGTGGCAGCGGAGCTGGCGCCTAGGCGAAGTAGACGCACGAGCGCTCCGTCCCCTACCCTTCGAAGCGGTGGCAGCGGAGCTGGCGCCTTGGCGAAGTAGACGCGCGAGCGCTCTGTCCCCTACCCTTCGAAGTGGTGGTAGCGGAGCTGGCGCCTAGGCAAAGTAGACGCGCGAGCGGTCCGTCCCCTACCCTTCGAAGCGGTGGCGCTGGCCGGGCGCCTAGTCGACGTGACGCGCGAGCGCCCGCCCCTACCCTTCGAAGGGTGGCAGCGGAGCTGGCGCCAGTCAAATGTAGACGCACGAGCGCCCGCCCCTACCCGCCGAAGCGGTGGCGGCGGAGCTGGCGCCTAGTCGGTAGACGCGCGAGCGCCCGCCCCTACCTTTCAAGCGGTGGCAGCTGGAGCCTGCGCCTAGTAGGCAGACGCGCGAGCGCCGTCCCCTACCCTTCAAGCGGTGGCGCGAGCTGGCGCCTAGGCGGTAGACGCGCGAGCGCCCGCCCCTACCCTTCGAAGTGGTGGCAGCGAGCCGGGCGCCTAGTCGGCAGACGCGCGAGCGCCCGTCCCCTACCCCCGAAGTGGTGGCAGCGAGCCGCGCCAGTCGGCATGCACGGGGACCTCGACCACGCCCCTTGTTTTGTATGTTCCAGGGGGTGCACGCAAGTGCTTGGGAATATCCAAGCCGTGGTTGCACGCTGTAAAGCATGTGGAGATAGCGCCCGCGTTGGTAGAGGGTGCGTAGGATCGACATCCACGTCTTATTTATACTCCGAAGAGTACGCACTGGCGCAACGCCCATGCGTTCGCGGGGTTCGCGTCTTGTTTATACTCTGTAGAGTGCGCAGGGATAGCATCCGCGTCTTCTTTATACTCCGGAGGAGTGCGTGGGATATACATCCACGTCTTATTTATACTCCGAAGAGTACGCACTGGGCAACGCCCATGCGTGCGCGGGATTCGTGTCTTGTTTATACTCCGTAGAGTGCACAGGGATAGCATCCGCGTCTTCTTTATACTCCGGAGGAGTGCGTGCTGAGGCGGACCTCACGCCACGTCTTATTTAGAGTCCGTAGACTGCGCACGGAGGCGAACCTCCGCGCATTGCGGGCGGTGAAATTGCGTGCGGAGGCGGACCTCGACGCAACGTCTTATTTATACTCCGTGGAGTGCGTGCGGAGGTGGACCTCGTGCTACGTCTTATTTAGAATCCGTAGACTGCACGCGGAGGTGAACCTCCGCGCATTGCGGGCGGTGAAATTGCGTGCGGAGGCGGACCTCGACGCTACGTCTTATTTATACTCCGTGGAGTGCGTGCGGAGGTGGACCTCACGCTACATCTTATTTAGAGTCCGTAGACTATGCGCGGAGGTGTCCCCCCACGCGTCTTTATTCATGCTTATGCGTAGTGCATACGAAAAACGAGAGAACTTGCATGAACGATGCACTTTATTAAATTCCCGTTTGCGCGGGTGAGCGGTTACAAGGGTTAAGGCACTAACCGTTAGCCGCCACGCCCGCCGGCCGAGAAGGCCCTTAGCCTTGTGTGCTTGACTCAGGCATAATACCGCCGTAGCCTGTCCGCATTCCACGTGTGTCGAAGCGTGTGCCCTTCCAAGGTGGCAAGGCGATACGCTCCCTTCTGCAGGGCCTCCGTGACGATGTACGGGCCTTCCCACTTGGACTCGAGCTTACCTACCGTTTCCGCGTGGAGTGCCATCTTGAGGACGAGGTCTCCCGGTCTGAATTCACGTGGGTACAGCGAACGATTGCGACCGCGCACCATCTGTCGCGCGTATTTTATGATGTGCTGTGTTGCGCTAGCCCGGTCTCCGTCAAGGAGATCCACGGACAATTGGCGCTCCTCGTCTGGTGCTTGGACGAGGACCCGCCGCGAGCCTGCCTTTATTTCTTCGGGTGTGACCGCCTCGTCGCCGAAGAGGAGCTTGAAGGGCATGAACCCCGTTGGCGTGTGACCGTCGTGCAAAGGGACCAGAGGACGCTGTGGAGCTTGCTTGGCCACTTCCCTTTTGGTGACCCGATGAGGCGCTTTTTGATTGCGGCAGAGATGGCGCCGTTTGCCCTCTCCACTGCCCCGTTGGACTGTGGGTGGCCGACCGAGGTAAACCGGAGGGTGATGCCCATGTTGCCGCAGAATTCTTTGAATGGGGCTGCATCGAACTGTAGACCATTGTCGACGGTGATCTCCCTGGTCACGCCGAATCGGCATATAATGTTTTGCCAGAGGAAGCGCTCCAGAGCTGCCGAGGTAATCTTGGCCAGGGCTACCGTCTCGCCACTGAAAGTACTCCAGGCAATCGCGACGAATCGCAGTCCCCAGGGCCCCGGGAAGTGGTCCCACGACGCCGATGCCCCACCGCGCCGCCACACCGGGTATGGGGTGGAGGCTTGTCGGGGGCCTATGGATATCCCTTCCCATCCATTGGCAACCTTGACAACGGCGCACGAGGTCCTGGGCATCCGTGATAGCTGTTGGCCAATAAAAGCCCTGTCTGAATGTCTTGCCCACCAGAGACCTTGGTTGGAGGTGCGAGCCGCAGAGACCCACGTGAATTTCTATGAGGAGGCACTTGCCTTCTTCGCGCGGGAGGCACCGCAGGAGCGGTGCGCAGACCCTCTTCTTGTAAAGCGCCCCGTCGAGCACCTGGAAGGACCTAGTGCGGTGTTGCAAACGCCGGAGCTCGGAGGAGTCATCCAGCCCGCAATGCCTTGCAAAAGGCGAGAAGGCTCCGCCACGCCTTGCCGGGTGATCCGTGGACGAGGGTCGCCCGATTATCTTGTGCTATGGCGCGCCGGCGTGGTTCAGAAACGCCTTCGAATTGGGAATCGCTGGCGATCGCAGCCTTGGCGTGGCGTCGGCTTGCTCGTTGTCCGCCGAGGATGGCCTTCACCGTGACACCCAAAAGTGCCGTTCCTTCGCCGCACGGCTGCTAGGTACTTGGCTAGCTCCGGTCCTGGCTTGATATGACTTGTCCACATGGCCCACCACTAGCCGGAGTCGGTGCGACAAGGACTCGCCTTGCTTCGATCGCTTTGAGCTTCCCGAGGCCGAAGAGTAGCGCCTCGTACTCGGCCGTGTTGTTCGTTGCCAGAAACGCTTGGCGCGCCGAGTAGAAAAGGCGCTGCCCCTCTGGGGTGATGATAACGGGGCCCACTCCTGCGCCCGCAACACCGTACGCTCCGTCGGTATTAAGTGTCCATACTCGGTCTTCGAGTTGAAGGGTAGGCTGAGCTGGGGGGGTCCATTCCACGAGGAAGTCCGCCAGGACTTGGGACTTGATCGCCGTTCGAGAGGCGTATGTTAGGGAGCATCTCTGCCAGGGGGAACGATGATGGCACCGTTATCGGGTGGGCCAGGAAGTAATGTCGGAGTTTCCTTGATGCCATGACCAGCGCGTAAGCAAGCTTCTCGAGCTCGGTATGTCACGTCTTGGCGCCCTGAAGGGCTTCAGAGACGAAATACATCGCCGGCGAGCGCGCCTCTTCCAGGACGAGAACGACGCTGACCGCCGTTGCCGAGGCAGCAAGGTAGAGTAGGAGGGGAGCCTTTGGTGCTGGGGCCACCAGAGTGGGGAGGGTTGCGAGGTGCTTCTTGAGGTCGTCGAAGGCCTTTGCACAGTCGTCGTCCCAATGAAACCCGTCGCACCCGCGGAGGGTCTTGAAAAATGGTAAGCCCTTCTCTGCCGCTCTAGAGAGGAAACGGCTCAAGGCCGCCATACGTCCTGCCAGCCTCTGGACCTCCCGCGTCGTCTTGGGGGGTTCCATGCCCAGGATAGCGTCAACCTTGTCGGGGTTCGCCTGGATGCCTCGCCCGGATACGAGGAAGCCCAGTAGCTTGCCCGCCTGTACGCCGAAGACACATTTGTCCGGATTGAGCTTGATGCCCGCTCTCCGGAGGTTGTCAAAAGTCTCCTGAAGATCCCGGCCGTGTGAGGCGAGCTGCCTGGTTTTTACTACCACGTCGTCCACGTAAGCCTCCACATTTCTCCCTAGCTAGACGGCCAGGGCCAGCGCGACGAGGCGGGTGAAAGTTGCGCCCGCGTTCTTCAAGCCGAAGGGCATCCTTACAAAGCAGAATGTTCCCACCGGTGTAATGAAGCTGGTTTTGTCCTCGTCGTCCTTGGCCATGTAGACCTGGTGGTAGCCGGAATAGGCGTCCAAGAAGCTCATGAGTTCACACCCGGCGGCTGCGTCGACCAGCTGGTCCATACGTGGTAAAGGGTAATTGTCCTTTGGGCATGCCTTGTTGAGGGCGGTGAAGTCGATGCACATGTGCCAAGCGCCTCTGGCCTTTTTGACCAACACCGAGTTGGCAAGCCAGTCTGGATGTTGGACCCGCGGATAACCATCGCTCGAAGGAGCTTCGCCACCTCCACCTTGGCCGCTTGCTGCCGGTCCGCAGACATACGGCAAAGTTTCTGCTTGACGGGTTTGGCGTCGGGGCGGATCGCGAGGTTATGCTCGATGAGGGCACGGTCCACCCCTTGGATATCCTCCGGGGACCATGCAAAGACGTCTATGTTGTCCTGGAGGACTCGGAGCAAGTCTTGCTCTACTTGCGGAGGGAGGTCTTCGCCTATGGATACGAACGCGCCTTACGCCGAGCGGCACCCTCTTCACTCCGCCCTCCGGGTGGGGCTTAGGCGTCCAACCTGGGGCGCATGGCATTGTGTCCGCCCGGTATTTGTTGAAGGCGTGCACCTTGCGGTGCAAACGTCCAGCTTCGATTTCGATGCTCTGAGCCATATCCTGATTGCCGAAGATGGTGATAACGCCCCGCCGCCTTGGAAGCTTCATGCATAGGAATGCGAAGTGTGGGATGGCTTCGAAGGAATTGATGGCGGGCCGGCCCAGTATGGTGTTATATGGATATGAGACGTCCACGACGTCGAAGATGACTTCTTCGGTCCTGGCGTTGTCGGCCTGGCACAAGGAGACTCGAAGTCAGACCTGGCCCAGAGCCTTCAGAGGTTGCCCTCCGAGGCCTTGGAGGGGGGCCTCCGAAGCTTTTAATAGACTCCGAGGTATTCCCATACGATCAAGGGCCTCCACGAACAAAATGTTGGCGGAGCTCCCTCCGTCCACGAGAATACGCCTGATGTCGCATCCCGCTATGTCGGCCTGGATGACCAAGGGATCTTGATGGGGGAATTCTATGCCTTGGGCATCGGCGGACATGAAAGTGATGCTGCAAGGGGATGCCCGCCGAGGTAGTTGTGCCGAGGAAGCGCTTGACGAAGAGCCTCCCTCGATGACATTAATGCCGCGGTACTGGGTCTCATCGGGGGATCCAGCACGGGAAGGATGGGCCGCCGCCTGTCGTACTGCCGCGACTTCAGTGCATGCCTGTGTGAAATGGCCCCCGTAGCCGTGCACCTCGCACCATCTACCGTATTTGAGGATTTCCTGCTCCGCGCGCGGCTTGGCATCGCCGCCTCCTTGGTGATCTCCTATGATGCGCGAGGCTGAGACAGCTCCCCAAGAAGTACCCTGCGCGGCCAGGATGTGGCGGGCCTTTTGGGGTCTCCGCTGGTTGCGCCGGGGCTTACGCCTGTCGGCTGGTGAGGTTTTGTGCGCCCCGCCGTTGACGGGCTTACGAATGTCGCCTACGGCCGCTTGTTTGTGGTCCGTCCTCGGGTTATCTCTTGCGCTACCTCTGTGTGACAAGCCCTCCGCTCGCCTGGCGTCGGAGTCATTGCCGTGGCACCTCCGCACATTCTCTTCGACTCGAGTGTACGCTTCCGCCTTGTCGAAGAGCTCTGCCTCCAACTTGAGCAGCTTCCGCGCATTGTACTCAGCGAGTGGTCCCGGGCGGAGACCTTGTGTGGTTGCGTTGATGACGGTCATTTCATTGACATCTCTGACCTGGCAACGCACTTTGGCGAAGCGCTTGAAGTAATCCCGAAGCCTTTCGTCGGTTTTTGCTTGACTGCGAAGAGCTGGTCCGCATCGACACGCTCGACGTAGTTTCCCTGGAAGTTGCTGCAGAGTTGACCGCGGATCTGCTCCCACGCATGGATGGATTGTGGCGCGATAGAGAAGAACCAGACAGCGCGCGCTTTGTAACGCGAGGGGGCTCTCGCTCGTGGTGTCGCTCTCGCCACGCTTCGATGGCGGCCTCATATACACGCACGAAGCCTCGCGGGTCGGAGTCACCCTCGTAGGCCTCGATGATGTTCGGGAACTTGAAGCCCGTGGGCCAAGCCGCCTGTTGCAGACTCGCGGAGAGCGGGGACTCCGGATCTATTCGCCGTGATGGGACACGACTGGACGTAGGGGGTTCGGCAGCCACCGCCGGGGAGGGGGGTTGGCTCCGAGCCTCTTGCATGTCCCGCACTGCTCCGCAGAGGTCTGTTAGCTCCTATTGAAACGCGCTGAGGGCCGCCAGCAGGGCCGACTCTGCCGCGGGCGCAACCGGGGTCGTCGGTGCGCTTGGCGGCGCTACCGGTACGGCGGTGGTCACGGCCTGCACTCCCAGGTTGCCCGCCGTGTTGTCGCGGAGGGCCCTGGAGCCGTTCACCGCTTCTGCGCTGGGTGGAGAAATGGATGCGCCTGCGCTGCCACCGCCGGGGGTGGTCGTCGGGGTGGTTCTGGTGGGATCGGTTGCCGCGTCGGTGGCGGGGTTTGTCGTCGGGTCGGTGGCGGGGTTGGTCGTCGCGCCTACACCGCTGCTCATACCTGCGGCTGCTAAAGCCGAAGCCCTTGTGCTGGCGCGAGACTTCGCCGCCTCCACCTTCTTCTTCCTCGCCGCCGACGGTGATACTTTCTTTGGTGCCATCCTCCTTCGGATCTGGAGGCTTGCTCTTGTCCTCCCCACGGACGGCGCCAACTGTTGTGGTTACAGACCAAACAGAGAGAGAGTGTGGTGGTGGATAGTTGAGTAAAATGAATGGCTTGGAGACTTCCTCCCGTGGCCTACGCCACATATATATTCATATGGGGAGTGTTTTTACAGTTATACCCTTACACATGAGTATTCCCCTCGGGGGCTCTTATGTCATTACACATGTCGTGTTTCGGACCTAACAGGCCTACTGGGCTTAGGTGGGGGCCACCCCTACAACAATAATAAATGCATAATTTAAAGTAAATCGGGTATTTAAAGTTATTGGATTTATTTGGATCTCTTGAGTTATTTGTTTGTATTTGGATTCAGTCGCTTATCGCATAGTTAGAAACTGGAGTTCCAAAGAATCAATGGATCAAGCAAGACCAAGATCAAAGTGTAGAGAAGACTAGCAGAGCAGCCCTCAAATGAGATAGCTTTGAGAAGAGCACAAGACCGCGGTAAACCGCGCCAGGCGAGTCAACACTTTGATCATTTTGAACCCAGTATTTCAAAGCTATTTCCTTTCAAATTATCAACTTGCATGCTATTATTTCATGAAATATGTTATGTTGATTTCAGCAAGTTAGTTAAATCCTGTTGTTGCTGTTGTGTATATTATTCTCCTTGCTAAACTTGGAAATATGAACCTTGTCACCATAGTAAGAATTAATATATGATTTCACAAAATAAGTCCTTACTTATACGGCATGCTTAGGAATGCTAGATACTTGGGGTGACACTAATGCCCCAAGGAATACTCTTCGAACTATTATGAACACAATGGGTAGCTTATGGTGCGATGCCATAAGCAACATATGGTGAGATGCCATATGTAATGTTGCTGCGATGCCGACAAATAGCGTATGGTGCGATGTCATACGCAACCCTTGGTGTGATGCCAAGAGGTAACTTATGGTGCGATGCCATAAGGTTAGTTGGTGTGATGCCAACAATAAGCATATGGTGTGATGTCATATGCAACACTTGGTGTGATGCCAAGAATGGGATATGGTGGGATGCCATAAATATGGAAAACAATGATTACATGGATTATTACAACGAATGGTTTAAAAATGTGATTTCAAACCTGCTAGGTCATAGGGAATTTTAAGTAATTGTATTCAAAAGCACTCTTTGGCAAAACAAAATAACCCTATGCCTTTCCTTTGTCGAGCCATGCATGTTATAAATATTTGCATTCTGTGTGTTGGCTTGCGAGCACGGGGTTGGAGTGCTCACACTCGCTTTTGCGACAAAATTTAGAATCAGGAATCAAATCACCTCGCCTCAGCAACAAGATTGGACAAGATGGCAAAGAAGATAAAGATGTCAAGGGCTAGGTCACGAACCTCCAGTTGGCTTCCTGTGGGCATGTCCTGAAGGTCCCATCTGTGTGCTTCGTTCTTCCGCTGCTGCAATTTATTGATTTCGGCCTAATCGGCCCATGAGTAAGTCTACTATTTTATTTATGCTTCCGCATGATATGTAATTTGATGTCTATTACTGTAACTGTGTGCACTATCTACTGATCCAGGGAATAGTGCAGCTAGACACAGTAGATTTCGGATTATAAAATCTGGGTCTGACAATTCTCCCCTGAATTCTGTACTTCTCTAAGTCTCATCATTCCAATCCCTCACACACACCTTTCAAAACTAGATGCGGGGAGTGACTTAGTGAACAAATCTACATGACTTAGTGTGTAGTACTTTAATCTTGTCCATCTTTTGCAATTCATGAGCATAAAGGAACTTGGGGTTGATATGTTTACATAGCCCGTCTGCGCTTGTGCAACGTAAGCTGCATTATCTTCATGGATAATTGTGGGGGTTTGCACAATGTTCATTCCACATGACTGCTGGATGTGGTGAACCATTCGGCGGAGCCAAGCGCACTCTCGTGCGGCTTCATACAGTGCTATAATTTTTGAGTGGTTCGTCGAAGTAGCTACAAGACTTTGCTTAGATGATTTCCAGGGAATTGCAGTTCCACCACACAGAAATACATAACTTGTTTGCGACTTAGCGGTATGCGGGTCAGACAGGTACCCAGCATCTGCATAGCCAATCAAGTTCAGATCTTGATTCTTTCTGTAAGGTTCTTGCTTCCTTGGAGGTATCAGAAAATGTCCTTTATGCCCTGCCAATGCCTTTTGATGGGCTCTGCACTGTACCTTGCTAACAGGTACACGGCAAATGCAATGTCCGATCTAGTGCAGTTTGCTAAGTATATGAGTGCTACCACTGCACTCAAGTATGGGAATTCCGGTCCCAGGACTTCCTCCACCTCTTCCCTAGGTCGGAAATGACCTTTTTCTTGCTGCAAAACCTCCCGATTATCGGTACTTCCGATGGGTATGCCTTCTCAAAGCCAAACCTTTCTAGCACCTTCTGGGTGTAGGCCGACTGATGTACCAAGATTCCTTCAGGAACATGCTCAAGTTGCAGGCCTAAGCAGAACTTGGTCTTGCCCAAATCTTTCATTTCAAATTCTGACTCAAAGTAGGAGCTTTCTTCTTTTATATCTTCTGCCGTCCCGATGATGTTCAGATCATCTACATACACAGAGATTATACAGAATCCATTCTGGGATCGCCGTATAAATACACAAGGACAGTCTTCATTGTTCATGTAGCCTTTCTTACAGAGGAAGTCGCTTAAGCGATTATACCACATTCTTCCAGATTGTTTCAGTCCATACAGTGACTTTCTGAGTTTCACACTGTACAGATTTCTATTTGCTCTATCTTAGTTCGGGAGAGGGATTCCTTCATGGACTTTCATATAAATCTCCGAATCCAAGTTACCGTAAAGATATGCAGTCACAACATCCATCAATTTCATTTCTAAATTCAAGTTTACTGCCATTGAGATCAAATATCTAAAGGTGATTCCACTCATGACTGGGGATTAGGTTTCTTCATAATCAACTCCAGGATGTTGAGTGAAACCTTGGGCTACTAGCCTTGCTTTATATCTCACTACTTCATTTCTTTCATTCCTCTTTCGAACAAATACCCACTTGTGCTCAACGGGGTGCACATGGGGAGACATGCGGCATAATGGCCCAAACACCTCTCTTTTGTTCAGAGATAGCAATTCAGTTGCTATTGCCTTCTTCCAATCTTCCCAATCTGATCTTTTCTTACATTCAGCGAGCGATGCAGGCTCGGAATCAAGATCGATGATGGAGGCAATTTTTTTGTGAAGTAGATATCGATATTAGCTGTTGTCCTATTCAGGGACTCCCCGTGTGCACATAATTTATAGCTATTTCTTCATGAGTTGCTTCTTCTGGAGCGATTACTTCTGCTGGAGCTTCACCTTGCGCATCGCTTCTTTTAGTTGCGGTGGCAAGTCCCTTTAGTTTTTCGGCTCTGATGTGTGCGCACACATCCATGTCGATGGGGATATTCAGATCCGGTATGCCCTTTCTGAAGGTGTCATACTTGTGCCAGGGCTCAACTGGCTCTCCTTCTCATTCTGGGGGACTTCAGTGATCAGCTGTGATAAGTCCTTCTTACCCTTCTTCACCAGGCGTCCCCGGTTACTAAGGATTCGAGGAACCGGAGTTCTCGTCCTCTTTTTTATTTTTCTAAGGCCTCTGGACGAGATTAGAGATACCTTCTGCTTTCTTTGGTATTTCAACCCTCTCCGGTGCATTGCGTGCAGGCACATGCGACTTAATCACGCTCTTCAAATTACTAAAGTGATCGGGCAGCTGATTTGCTAATGCTTGCAAATCAATTGTCTTCTGGACTTCTCTTGTCTTCTGGACTTCTATTGTTTTCTGGACTTCTCTTGTCTTCTGGACTTCTATTTGCTTCACTATTGCGCAGGTTATGAATTCCCGTGGCTTGCCACGTAATTTCCCGACATTCTTCATCAAGGGGTTGATTTCCTCCCCCCTAATGTTGGGAAATATTTGGTGCTGACCCTTGAGCTAGTTAAATAGGTGAATGATTGTTGTAGGCCGAAGGTCTAAGGTTGATGAGATTCGCTGCATGCAGGACTGCGTGTCCCCAACATGTAGCTAGCAAATTACAATTACGCAAAAGGGGTCGGGCAATAAATTTAATTCTCTTGATTAAAGCTTCTGTCAAACCATTCTGGGTATGGACATGCGGTACCGAATGCTCAACTGCAATTCCCATCGCCATGCAGTAATCATCAAATGCCTTTGAAGTAAATTCTCCAGCGTTGTCCATTTTGATGGACTTGATGTGATGATCAGGGAACACATTTCTAGTGCGAATGATCTGCGAGATCAATTTTGCAAAGGCGTGGTTTCTTTTGGACAACAAAACCCACATATGACAACTTCGAGGAAGCGTCAATGAGCACCATAAAATACTTAAATGGCCCTAAAATGGCCTTAGTGGGACTGCAAATGTCTCCCTGGATGCGTTCTAGGAATGCAGGTATTTCATCCTTCACTTTCAGAGTGGAGGGTCTAATTATTAGTTTCCCGGTGGCACATGCAGGGCACACAAAATCTTTATGATTCGGGAAATTCTTCACATTAATATTATGCCCACGCGAATGATTTATTATGTTTCCCATCATCCTAAGACCTGGGTGGCCTAATCTATCATGCTAGAGACAGAAGAGTTCAGAGCTTCTAAATACAGTCTTTGGGACAGTGCAGGCTGCAGGTGCCTTAATGTTGGTATAATCTAGCCCAGTTTCTAGTGAAGTTCTAATACACTTTTCCAATCTCTTCGTGCTTCGTAATGAGCAGGTATTCCTTACCGTACTCTTCTTTAGTCTCAATGTGGAAACCATTGACGCGAATGTCCTTAAACTTAGGAGAGTTCTAGTCGATTCTAGGTACAATAAGGCTTCTTCAATGATCAAAGTTGTGCCCATTGTGGCTCTTTGTGAACCAATTATTCATGCATCGCTTCTGGCGATTGTCGTAAGGCTGCCAGTGCTCTTACGAATTGACTGAAAATACTCAGTCTCTCTTAAGATGATATGTGTTGTGTCACTGCTAGCTAAGCACACTTCCTTCATAGGTCGCTACACGCGTTCTAATATAGGGTATTTTATTAATATGTAATAGAAGGCATTCAACACATAAATAAATGAGAGATCTTGTGGACGTGACCCCGGTTGTGTAATGAGTAATTGACGCTTGTTATGTGGTTTGAGTGCGGTCGACTGTACTCGGATCTAGTCGAACGCGGTCGGACATGTTCAGGACGCCTATTTCTCGTTTCGATCGATTTGGGCTTTGAGTATTTCTTCTAATGCGAATGTTGATTACTCTATGTCGAGCGGTGCTATGTGATTTGTTTCTTGTCTGTGATGGCTGCAGGACATCGAGGCGTAGCTGTGGCGAGGCACGGGATGACCGAACTAGGCGCGGGCAGTGCCGAGGTCAAAGCGGTCGAGGTGTGCCGAAGACGGCAAGAACTCGAGATGGTTGCGAGGCTTGGACGACAAGAAATGAGGAAACTTCCCGGAAGGTGCAGGGGGGGCGATTTGGTAAATTCACTAGGCTGCACAAGTGGGAGCGGTTTCGGTGTGGATTTAGTGGGCACAACGGGTTGGAAACCCGGTAACCAAAGCCTATATAAGGGGGTGTGTCTCCTGGTGCATGCATGACTTGAAAAAGGAGTTGATGGCTTTGGGGGTTGTTTAGCCTTTCTCTTTTGGTTTGTTGAGGGTTTGGTGAGGATAGTAGAGGAGGTTCTGGCTTGTGCTATGTCTCCTGCGAGAGTTCATGCATGAGTGCTCTTAGGTTGAGTGAGAGATGAGCTGAGATGGTTGTGGAACAATCTTCCTCTTAAGCATTCATGTCTCTGTTTTGATTTCAAGAAATTTCATGTCAAGATGTTTTTGTTTCTCTCAGTTTCTTATGTCTGTTCTGTGCTCCCTATTCTCTATACTTTCTTTCTGCGTATATTCTTTGTTGAGATCTTGTTGAGAAACTGCATGATTTGGTCGTTCTGATCAGGGAATCTTCTCAAAGCCTTCTTGGCTAACCCATTCCGAGAACAAATGTTCTAATTGCAGTTTTCCTTTTTCAAGATGCTTGTTCGCAGATACTGCTTTCTAGGTTTCACTATTTAGGAAAGCAGAGGAAGTATATGTTCTTGATCTCCTGTGTTGAGGAGTGATTTGGTTTCTGCCTTTTGTGTTCTAAGGTTGTTCTTGATTTTCTTCTAGCTTGTCTACTCGAGATTGGTTCTAGCTAGCTAAATCCGAAAGTCTTTTTATTTAGCTGCTCCTTCAATCTTAAAGGGAAGCAATCTCTTGATCCTTTATGCATTTTGTTTTTTTCTCATTTTTTTAAGTTCAAGAAGCTGAGATTTTCTTGCTCAATCTATTTCAGTTTTGGGCGAAATTTCTTTTTTTCATGAGAGACAATGAGTAACTCATTCTCCTCCTGTCGGCACATGCAGTGCATGTTCGGTTCTCAGCAGCCTTTTCTTTTTATTTTCTTTCAGTCTTGCCTTTCCAAGCTTATTTTCTTTTTTACTTTCAGTTTTGCCTTTCCATGCTTATTAGCCTGCAGGTTGGGAATCTTTCGGTCAAGTTCTTCTAGAAGTATTTGATCAAGTCTTGTATGAGTTAGTGCTTTTGATTGAAATCTTGTTGTCTACTTCTCTCTGAAGAAATTTTGAGTACTTCTGCAGACTGAACTCCTGTAGGGCTGCTAGTACTTGATTCTCTCAGTTTTCGGCCAGACAAGTTTTTTTGTCTTCTTTTTCATTCGGTTCTTTTTGCAGTCCGTGTGTTGGGTTTTTTGCTGCAGCTGCTTGGTATCCTTTTGGTGGCCTAGTTGATTCTAATCTCAGCCGATTGGCATTTAGTGCAGTGAGAACTAATCAGTAAAAGAAAAAAAAACTTCTTGCTAATTACTTTCAGGTTGCAGTTTTCCTTTTTAGCAAGACTTTGTTTTTATAGGGTTCGGCAGTATTTTCAGTTCCTCTGCATTTCTTCTTTCTTTTGTTTTGATGTCTTCTCTCTTTTTTCAGTTCAGTTCTCTTTCAGTGAGAGATCTCCCGCTCAAGTTGTTTGACCTTTGTTGTTTTTCAGTGAGCTCTGTTTCTTCCTCTTCATAGCTTTTTATAGCTATCGGAGAGTTGAAATTTTTATAAATATTTTGAGGGGCATTTTTTTTGTTAAAGCAACATTCACCCCCCTCTGTTGCCGATTTCGATCCAACAATTGGTATCAGAGCCGGTTAGCTCTCGTCTATAGATCTTAACCGGTCTTTGAGCCATGGCAACAGACAAGTACTCGACCAAGCCCCCGATCTTCGATGGGATCGACTATCCCTTCTGGAAGAGTCGGATGGAGACCTACATCCTGGCTCAGGGCTACGCCATCTGGCGTAAGGTCAAAGTATGATATGTTGTTACTGCTGATGAGAACATCAAGGCTGGAAACATGCTTGATGTTGAGGCGAATGCAAAGGCAAGGAATATCATTATCCAGGGTTTGAGCCAAAGCGAGTTCGATCGCATCTCTCATTTGACGTCGGCCTATGACATCTGGGTGACCCTCGATGCATACCATGAGGGCACCACTCAGATCAAAACGGTACGACAGGACCAGTTCAAACGAGATTACAACAAGTTTGAAATGCTCGCTGGCGAGTCCCTCGATGAGTGCTTTGCGCGTTTCCTCAAGATTATGAGCAACCTCCGAGCGGTCGGTCTCACATACCCCGACTCGGACAACGCTCGTCAGATGCTCACGGCGCTTGATTTGTGTGTTTGGGAGATGAAGGTGACTACCATCAAGGACATCATCGATTTTTCAACTTTGACTCTTGACGCGTTGTACTCACGCCTCAAGACTCACGAGATTGACATTGCTCTCGTAAGTCGAAGTCGCAGTCGATGGCCTTAGTCACCGATCCCACTTCAGCTCCTGGATCTTCTTCCGAGTCGCTTTGTGGATTCTCTCTTGCTGCTCTCTGTGACATAACTGATGATCAGTTAGAGCAGCTTGTAGATGACCAGTTAGCCCTCCTAGCCAGAAAATTTTTCCATGTCTACAAGAGAAAGAGGGACAGAAAGAGAGGAGGACCCGTGATCTGCTTCGAGTGTGGTGGCCCCAACCACATTCGAGCGAGCTGCCCCAAGCTGGGGAAGGGCAAGAGCGACTACGGCAGTGTGAGCAAGAATGACTACATCGATAAGAACCGCAACAACAAGCCCCCAGCTCATGCCCAAGGCAAGAAGAAGTTCCGCGACCTTGGCAAAGCCAAGAAGCTCTTCCACCGCGTCCTCTCTGCCTTCGACGACCTCGACCTCAGCGAGGTGGAGGGGTGGAGCGACGACGATGGGACGGACAAGCAAGACCCCAAGGGCGGCGACTTCTCCGGCATGTGCTTCATGGCCCTTGAGGGCGAGATCAGCGACAGCGAGCTCTATTCCGACTCCGATGAGGTATACCCTTCCTACGACCAGCTTAATGATGTTTTTCTTAAGCTAGGGAAATTTCATGCTAGATCTAGAGCTAGGGTTAGTGAGTTGGAGAAGGAAGTAGAGGGCTTGTCACGGGAGCTTACTTCACTTAGATCTTCTTCCTCCCGTGACGATTGTGATGTATGTACTGCTCTGCTTGATGACATGGAGAAATTAAGGACCTCTCATGATAGTTTGTCTTCTGAGCTTGACATGCTTAAGGTGGAGAATGTTAGTCTTTTGGCTAAACTAGAGATGAGTAGGATTGTTACTCCTTCATCTACTATTGTTGAGACTACATTTTGCACCTCATGTGAGGATAAGGACAATGCGTTTAGAGGTCTTTATACCATGCTCCTTGATCTGCCCAAGTCTTGTGAAAATTGCAACAATTTGAAGTTGAACTTAAAACGGCAGATCATAAAATTGCTGAGTTGCATGCTTCACTACTTGAGCCCATTGTTTCTTGCACAAACTGTCCCAAAATAACTGCTGAACTTGAATCTGTCTCAAAACAGTTTCAAGACATGGTTGATCATAACAAGAAAATGGCTCAATATGCTTCTAAGGACCCTGTTAGCTCACCTTGCAAAAATTGTGAAAAACTAAAATCTGATTTGATTGCTTTGGATGAAAAATATGTGAAGCTAACTAAGTACCTTCTAGTGAAGCCACCAACTAATTGTGATGTGATTGCTTCGGTGGGAGAGAAGCCAAAGGATACGCTTAGCGACGTGAACCAAATTGCTAGCAGTAGGATTGTCCCTTCCGAGTCGGCTATGCGTGCACAAGCCATTCACTCTTCTACTATTGGTTCTTCTTCTGCTCCCTTACCTTCTGCTGTCTCTTCTTCCCCCTGCTCTTCTTGCACCTCTCTCTTTCGTGAGTGTCAGTATCTTATAAACACTCTCGAGAGATTTGTAGACGGCAAGAAGAAGCTTAATCTTATTCTAGACCAGTCCAAGATTTGCAAGTTCAATCAAGGTCTAGGATATGATTTTTCTTGAGGATGTTAGGAAGCATCCACCTGCTGTGCTTAGGCCCATAGCCGTAGGTGTGATTGAGGTCAAGCCCAGAACTGAAAAAGTTCAATTCAAGTCAGCGGGCTTTGTCCAAGAGATTTCTGACAGCAAGTTGATTCCACCTGTTGCTTCGGCCTCTCAGAAGGCGAAGCCTCATCATGCTACTTCTACCTCTCAGAAGGTGAAGTATCATTGCACCTTCTATCAGAAGGATGGACACTTGATCGAGCGATGCTTCAGGAGCGCCAAGATCGCGAGTAGAGACCGTGTTGAGGCTCTTAGGCGTATTCAGGGTTAGCCCCAGACCTTGACTGCACCTAAGACCAACACGAGGTCTAGGACTGTTCAGCTTGATGGGTTTGGGCAGCATCGAGGACTTGGCTTTTCTGCTTTTACTGATTTTCGTCCTCGATATGCCCTTGGTCATGACTTCCACCATTCTGAGGGTAGATCCCATTTCCCCCGTTGAGATGTCTACCCACGGCGTGATCAGCATGTTGCCGATGCTCCGACTCGCTCTCCTGTAGCAGTCGGATCCAGCAACAGCTTCAGGTCTGCACTTAGACCTTCTGCTTTCTTGAGCGACAAAGAGCGTAGGGTAGATAGAGGTCAGTCGTGTGTGCCTACTTCTTCTACTCGACGTGTTACTCAGTATTGGGTGCCAAAATCACTCTTGATTTACCCCAGTACTGAGACTTTACTCTCTTGTTGACTCAGGTTCGCCAGGCAGGGAAGAGAGAGGTTTGGCTCGTTGACTCCGGGTGTTCTCGACACATGACCGGAGACTCTCGGTGGTTCTCTTCCCTAGCTCGTGCTCCAGGTGATGAGACTATCAGCTTCGGAGATGCTTCGTCTGGGCGCGTCATCGCCAAAGGTACAGTGTGGATTAATGAGTCTTTCATTCTGAAAGATGTTGCCTTGGTTACTAAGCTGCAGTACAATTTGCTTTCTGTTTCTTAGCTTACCGATGACGGTTTTGAGGTGAGTTTTAAGAAAAACGCTTGCAAAATTCTTGATTCTTCGGATAGTCTGGTTTGCGGGATTTCTCGTTACGGGAGGATCTTTCGTGCTGATTTTTCTGAGTCTTTTGGTGATCCTCTCCGATGTTTGGTTGCTTCTGAGTCCCGTGACCTTTCTTTCTGGAATAGGAGACTTGGTCATATTGAATTTGACCATTTGATCCGAGTTAGCGGCCACGATCTCATTCGTGGTCTGCCGAAACTCAAAATGGTCAAAGATCTAGTTTGTGCTCCTTGCCGGCACGGCAAGATGGTTGCCGCTTCTCATCCTCCGGTCACAGTAACTACGACCGATGCACCAAGACAGCTGCTCCATATGGACACAGTTGGACCAGCCCGAGTGCAGTCAGCAGGAGGGAAGTGGTATGCTCTTGTTGTGGTCAATGACTTCTCGAGATTCTCTTGGGTGTTTTTCTTAGCCTCGAAGGATGAGACGTTTACACATTTTTGAGGTCTTTTCAGTAGGCTTTCTATTGAGCTCCCGGGTGCCTTACGAGCGATCCGCAGTGACAATGGCACGGAGTTCAAGAATTCCTATTTCGAGAGGTTCTGTGACGAGACAGGTGTAGAACACCAGTTCTCTTCTCCGCACGTTCCACAGCAGAATGGCATCGTGGAGAGGAAGAACCGTAACTTGGTCGAGATGGCCAGGACGATGCTTGATGAGTACTCTACACCTAGGAAGTTTTCGGTTGAGGCTATAGCGACCGCGTGCCATGTTTCGAACAGAGTTTTTCTTCGGGCACACTTGCATCGCACTTCCTATGAGCTGAGATATGGGCGAAAGCCCAGTGTCTCTCATTTTCGTGTGTTTGGTTGCAAGTATTTTATTCTGAAGTCTGGGAACCTAGACAAGTTCGAGTCACGATCTTGTGATGGTATCTTTCTAGGTTACTCGATTATTCGCGGGCGTATAGGGTCTGGAACTGCGAGTCTGGTAAGATGGTAGAGACTTGTGAGGTGACCTTCGACGAGGCTAGTCCGGGGACTAGGCCCGATATCTCAGGTTCTTTAGAGCAGTCCGAGACCATATTGTGGATGATGAGGAGGATGGAGATGAGGGTTGTCTACCCGATCCAGCTTCTCCTCCCCTTGAGGTGCCTGCTTCTACCACCGCACCTCAAGGAGATCAGCCCATGCCTTCCACATCTTCTGGAGTTAGTGGCTCTATTCCTACCTCGTCAGCTCATGAGATAGAGGCCACTTCTTCATCTCATCCAGGACCTCCCCGGCATATCCAGAAAAGGCATCCTTCCAAGCAGATGATTAGAGATCTCTTTGAGCGAGTCACACGCTCAAAGTTTGGCATGTCATATTTCTGTCTCCATTCTGCCTGTGTTGCCACTGTTGAGCCCAAGGATGTTTGTCATGCTCTTTCTGATGAGTCTTGGGTCAATGCCATGCATGAGGAGTTAGAGAATTTCGAGAGAAACAAGGTCTGGTCGCTTGTTGAGCCCCCTCGAGGTCAAAATGTCATTGGGACTAAGTGGGTGTTCAAGAACAAGTAGAGTGAGGATGGGGTAGTCATTTGAAACAAGGCTAGACTGGTAGCTCAGGGTTTCTCCCAGGTTGAGGGTTTAGATTTTGAGGAGACCTTTGCCCCTGTAGCTAGACTTGAGGCCATTAGAATCCTGCTTGCTTTTGCAGCTTCTAAGGGTTTCAAGCTATACCAGATGGATGTCAAGAGTGCCTTTCTCAATAGGTTTATTGAGGAAGAAGTCTATGTGAGACAGCCTCCAGGTTTCGAGAACCCCAAATACCCACACCATGTCTACAAGCTTTCCAAAGCTTTATATGGACTTAAGCAGGCCTCTAGAGCTTGGTATGAGAGGCTTAAGTCCTATTTGTTGAGTCATGGTTTTGAGATGGGTAAGGTAGATAAGACCTTGTTCATTCGCCGGCATGGCGCTGACCTTCTGCTAGTCCAGATCTATGTGGATGACATCATCTTTGGCGGCTCTTCTCATACTCTTGTTTCACAGTTCTCGGATGTCATGAGCACCGAGTTTGAGATGAGTATGATGGGTGAGTTGACCTTCTTCCTTGGCTTCCAGATCAAGTAGACTCGGGAGGGTACCTTCTTGCATCAGGGCAAGTACACCCGTGACCTCCTGAGATGCTTCGACATGAGTGATGGTAAGCCCGTGTCAACTCCCATGGCGTCCACAGTTTCTCTTGACCCAGATGAGGACAACGAGCCAGTTGATCAGAAGGAGTATCGCAGCATGATTGGCTCCCTCTTGTACCTCACTTCGAGACCGGACATACACTTCTTCGTGTGTCTGTGTGCTCGCTTTCAGGCTTCTCCTCACGTATCTCACCGCCAGGCCTTGAAACGCATCCTTCGGTACCTTCGAGCTACCATTGACTATGGTATCTGGTACTCTTCCTCGTCCTGTCTTTCCTTGAGAGCCTACTCGAATGCAGACTTTGCTGGCTGTAGAATTGATAGGAAGAGCACTTCTGGCACCTGCCAATTCATTGGTACTTCTTTCATTTCCTGGTCTTCTAGGAAGCAGTCCGGTGTTGCACAGTCCACCGCAGAGGCCGAGTACGTTGCTGCCGCCAGTTGTTGCAGCCAGGTACTTTGGATGGTCTCGACCCTGCGGGACTATGGGTTAGTTATCGACAGTGTTCCACTCTTTTGTGATAACACTTCTGCCATTAACATTGCCAAGAACCCAGTGCAGCATTCTCGAACCAAGCACATTGATATCAGATATCACTTCCTTCGAGACCATGTGGAGAAGGGTGACATAGTGCTCCAGTTTATGGAGAGTGACCACCAGTTAGCCGATATCTTTACCAAGCCTTTGGATAGCTCTAGCTTTTCAGCCTTACGGGGAGAGCTTGGGGTGGTTTGTCCTTATGGACTGTTGTGAGGGGGAGTTTCGTGCTTCATGCTTTATCTTGTTTATTATACTCTTACTCCTTTCTGTTGCATTGCATTCGGGTGCATTTGGGATAGTCCTTCTAGCATAGGTTAGAGTGGTTCTCTTGCCTAGTTGTTTAGACTTCTTCCTCTCATCTTGTGATCCTAGGATGCTGCTTATTAGCTGTTTCTCTTCTCACTAGGTTGAGCTCACTCACTTCTTATAGGTTCTAGTGAGGGTTGGGCCACCCTCGGGTAGACAGGGTACGTGTTTGCTCCTTAGTGTGTTAGATGATCAGTTGATAGTCCTGGAGTCATATGGGGTAGATGAGAGTCAGTTTGAGCCATAGTATCTTCTATATCTTGTCTATGCTTTAAGGACTGCCTTTTCTGATTTTCTTGCCAGCTTCTCGATTTTTATTACTTTGGTTCAGGGGGAGTTCATTTGGGAGCTTCTAGATCTTAATATTGTCATAACTCAACTTGAACGAAAAGTTGCATATCATGTTGAGGGGGAGCTGGATTTTCTTGCATTTCAGCATTATGCATTGTAATATAACTACATGGAGCCTTGATTATTATCCGAATATGACATGTTTCCAATGCATTACATCTTGCCATGATCTGTGTTTACTTGCTAGATTTATCATGACTTTATATGTGTAGTCAAGTCTTTGCCATGGTAGGTTGATTTAAAATGCTCAACTTGAATTAAATCATGTCATGTTAGCTCGTGAGACTAGTCTGTCTTTAGTTATCCACTTATGATTCATGCCATGTCAAATAGTCTGAGTTGAGTCTTGAATCTTTATTGAGCTTTAGATTGAGCTATACTAAGTTCTTGATGAAGCATGAGTTGGTACAATTTTTAAGCAAAAAGATCTCTTTTGTGCGAAAAAACTGATCTCACCAATTCTTTCTCATGAGACTGCTTGCCATTGCACTAGGCATGAACTCAGGGGGAGTTTTGGATGACCAAGACTATCTTCTTAAGCTTCTAGCTTGGAGTAGTCGCATAAGGCTTGAGATCTAGCACATGATTAAAATTTTGGTTGGAAACGACCATGAGCTTTAAAAAGAAAACATGTCAATTGTGCTAAATTTTCTTAACTACCAAAAAGACAAAAGTACTTAAACAAATGATTCATTCTTGAATTTGTAGCACTCTAAATTGACTCAATACTAGCTTCTTGGTTCCACTTAGATTATTGACATGGCCTGCATCATCTTTGGATACCTTTAGCTAGACTGTAATCATGGATGACTTGACATGCTAAACAATTCGACTAATTTTCAGATTGTGACCTTTCGGTTTAGCTTGATTATACATGCATAGTCATGATCTTGATAGCATTCTTATATGTTATGGCTTGGTGTAATACTTCACGGTCATCTTGGATAATCTTCATGGCTCATCATGCTTAAAATGAATAATATTCAGCCATTTCACTCATACTCATGTTTGGTTCTCTTCCTTGCACCTTGATGTTTTTATTTCCAAAAGGGGAGAATAGTGGAGAAAAAGCCATTTGAGGACTTTCTGGAGCTTTGGAGAACAATTTGCTCTTTCTATTTGTGCTCCGTTTGTCGACATGGTCATAAGCTTCTTTGTTTTCCTTTAGACCATGCTTGACTTTCTTTCATTCTCAAACTCAACTTTATGCTTTTTCTAGGTTTGTCAATATACTCATCAAGGGGGAGATTGAGAGACCTTGTGGAGGTGACCCCGGTTGTGTGATGAGTAATTGAGGTGCTATGTGATTTGTTTCTTGTCTGTGATGGCTGCAGGACATCGAGGCGTAGCTGTGGTGAGGCACGGGATGACCGGACTAGGCGCGGGCGGTGCCGAGGTCAAAGCGGTTGAGGTGTGCCGAAGACGGCAAGAACTCGAGATGGTTGCGAGGCTTGGACGACAAGAAATGAGGAAACTTCCCGGAAGGTGCAGGGGGGGCGATTTGGTAAATTCACTAGGCTGCACAAGTGGGAGCGGTTTCGGTGTGGATTTAGTGGGCACAACGGGTTGGAAACCCGGTAACCAAAGCCTATATAAGGGGGTGTGTCTCCTGGTGCATGCATGACTTGAAAAAGGAGTTGATGGCTTTGGGGGTTGTTTAGCCTTTCTCTTTTGGTTTGTTGAGGGTTTGGTGAGGATAGTAGAGGAGGTTCTGGCTTGTGCTATGTCTCCTGCGAGAGTTCATGCATGAGTGCTCTTAGGTTGAGTGAGAGATGAGCTGAGATGGTTGTAGAACAATCTTCCTCTTAAGCATTCATGTCTCTGTTTTGATTTCAAGAAATTTCATGTCAAGATGTTTTTGTTTCTCTAAGTTTCTTATGTCTGTTCTGTGCTCCCTATTCTCTATACTTTCTTTCTGCGTATATTCTTTGTTGAGATCTTGTTGAGAAACTGCATGATTTGGTCGTTCTGATCAGGGAATCTTCTCAAAGCCTTCTTGGCTAACCCATTCCTGAGAACAAATGTTCTAATTGCAGTTTTCCTTTTTCAAGATGCTTGTTCGCAGCATACTCTGTTTTCTAGGGTTTCACTATTTAGGAAAGCAGAGGAAGTATATGTTCTTGATCTCCTGTGTTGAGGAGTGATTTGGTTTCTGCCTTTTGTGTTCTAAGGTTGTTCTTGATTTTCTTCTAGCTTGTCTGCTCGAGATTGGTTCTAGCTAGCTAAATCCGAAAGTCTTTTTATTTAGCTGCTCCTTCAATCTTAAAGGGAAGCAATCTCTTGATCCTTTATGCATTTTGTTTTTTTCTCATTTTTTTAAGTTCAAGAAGCTGAGATTTTCTTGCTCAATCTATTTCAGTTTTGGGCGAAATTTCTTTTTTTCATGAGAGACAATGAGTAACTCATTCTCCTCCTGTCGGCACATGCAAGTGCATGTTCGGTTCTCATGACCTTTTCTTTTTATTTTCTTTCAGTCTTGCCTTTCCAAGCTTATTTTCTTTTTTACTTTCAGTTTTGCCTTTCCATGCTTATTAGCCTGCAGGTTGGGAATCTTTCGGTCAAGTTCTTCTAGAAGTATTTGATCAAGTCTTGTATGAGTTAGTGCTTTTGATTGAAATCTTGTTGTCTACTTCTCTCTGAAGAAATTTTGAGTACTTGCAGACTGAACTCCTGTAGGGCTGCTAGTACTTGATTCTCTCGATTTCGGCGGACAAGTTTTTGTCTTCTTTTTCATTCGGTTCTTTTTGCAGTCCGTGTGTTGGGTTTTTTGCTGCAGCTGCTTGGTATCCTTTTGGTGGCCTAGTTGATTCTAATCTCAGCCGATTGGCATTTAGTGCAGTGAGAACTAATCAAGAAAAGAAAAAACTTCTTGCTAATTACTTTCAGGTTGCAGTTTTCCTTTTTAGCAAGACTTTGTTTTTATAGGGTTCGGCAGTATTTTCAGTTCCTCTGCATTTCTTCTTTCTTTTGTTTTGATGTCTTCTCTCTTTTTTCAGTTCAGTTCTCTTTCAGTGAGAGATCTCCCGCTCAAGTTGTTTGACCTTTGTTGTTTTTCAGTGAGCTCTGTTTCTTCCTCTTCATAGCTTTTTATAGCTATCGGAGAGTTGAAATTTTTATGAATATTTTGAGGGGCATTTTTTTTGTTAAAGCAACATTCACCCCCCTCTGTTGCCGATTTCGATCCAACAATTGGTATCAGAGCCGGTTAGCTCTCGTCTATAGATCTTAACCGGTCTTTGAGCCATGGCAACAAACAAGTACTCGACCAAGCCCCCGATCTTCGATGGGATCGACTATCCCTTCTGGAAGAGTCGGATGGAGACCTACATCCTGGCTCAGGGCTACGCCATCTGGCGTAAGGTCAAAGTATGATATGTTGTTACTGCTGATGAGAACATCAAGGCTGGAAACATGCTTGATGTTGAGGCAAATGCAAAGGCAAGGAATATCATTATCCAGGGTTTGAGCCAAAGCGAGTTCGATCGCATCTCTCATTTGACGTCGGCCTATGACATCTGGGTGACCCTCGATGCATACCATGAGGACACCACTCAGATCAAGACGATACGATAGGACCAGTTCAAGTGAGATTACAGCAAGTTTGAAATGCTCGTTGGCATTTAAAGTCTAAATGACATTTAAGGTCTAAATGTATTATGTGCATCAAACTTCTTCTGCTATTTTCTCGGGGTTGACATTCTCTTCAAGAGAAATCATGGCGTCAGCTGCTTCTATGTCGAAAAGGTGTTGCTGCTATCGTGATGGTTTCAACCTTCACCAGTGCAGGCAGCTACTCCAAACTCTCCCCCTTAGCCGATGCAAAGTGGGCTTCATGCTGCCCTTTGCCATCCCGCTTTGGCTTTCTAGCCTTATTCTCTCGTGGAGCATCTGATTCGCCTTTCTGGGCTGTGGCCTTACCCTTTCTTCCCCTTTTCTTTATTAAGGGCTTTCGCACCTTGTTGCTCCCGGTGTTGGCTTCACGGCTATCGGAGCTCCCAGGTGGCTGAGTGACGTAGTTCTTACGGAGAACTTTGTCCTGAGCCTCCGCAACTTGCATCATATCAATCAATTCGGCATATTTCTCATAGCCGTCTTGACGATAATTGCGTGCGGATTGTACTGCATTGGGGTGGAAGGGTTTTCTCAATCTTCAGATAGTACAAATCTGTGCAAGATGTAATTGTATTTCCCGACCGTCTTAAAGTCGGCAAACCTCAGCCTGATCCACTCTTGCTCTGCTTGAGGAAGAATGGTGTACTTTAGCCTCTCAAACCTGCTTCTTAAGTGCGGTCCAAAGTGCTAGCGTGCTCTTCTCCGCTATATACTCATTCTTGAGAGTGAGGCAGAGGTGATGCCTGAGAAAATGAAGTACCTGATCATTCTCCTCAGGTGTGGGTTAAGCGTCATTCAGTCTGCCAATCCCATAGCCGCTCGGAGCTTCTTGGCTCCAAGCACAATCGCGACATCGGATGCCCATGTTAGATAGTTTTGGCCATGCTGGGCCAGCTCCTCGAACTCACGGTTCGTGATGCTAGTCATCTACATGTGTATATAAGTTTACTGCTGGTAAACATGCACAGAATAGTTTACTACGGGTAAATAAATGGTACAATAGGTTCTCGTAATGTTTCATAATTTTCTATGCATTTTCTATAATTTTTACTGCTAATTCCAGTGATTAAAAGCAATTTTCAGCAATTACAATTAACCAAAGCAGTAAATAAATACGAAAAATATAGAGAATAATAATGGAATAAATAAATAAGCTTGAAATGCTAAAAATAATTCCAACTTCGGATTCCCGAGACCCTTTTATGCTAGAATATGAATTTTCAGCAAAGTCTATAATTTCTGGGGTTTCTACACAAATTTCCAGTTCAGAGAAAAATTCACGCAATTTTTTGATTTACCAAGGGGTTTTCTGCAAATATTTGGGACCCACTCGTAAATTTGAGGGCTTATTCGTAATTTTTGGAACTACGAAGCCTTTTCTGCAAAATTGGGACCCATATGCAAGATTTAGGGCCTGCTCGGTAATTTCTAGCACTTGAGGGGTTTTTTTTCGCAAATTTGCCGGTGCCCCTTCCTGGCTGGGCCTTTTCCTCCCCCCTTCGGCCCATCACGCCCGGGCCCATTTGGCCTGCCTCCCAACTCAAAACCGGGGGTAGGGTTTCCCTACCCCGGTGTTCTTTTAGTGGCGGCGGCCCATGCGGCGGAGCGGCTGGCGGCGACGCGCAATGAGCGCAGGCGGCGCGACGAGGCGATAGCGCGCGCGCGCGCGTGCGGCGTAGGGAAGAAGTCGGGCAGCGGCAGGAGCAGCGCTGAGCGGGAAACCGACTTCAGCGCGGAGGTGGCTCGATCGCGCGGCGTGGGAGCGGCGACTTCGGGAGTGGCGGCTCGCGCGCTGCGCGGAAGGCGGCGAGGACCGGACCGGCTTGGGGCGGCGCGCACATGCGTGCGACGGCGAGGCCGAGGTGCCCGGGCGGCACGTGTGCGGGCTGCAAGGTCGAGGCATCCTGGGAAGCGCGCGTGCTTGAGGCTAGATCGAGGCGCCCGGGGCGGCGAAGCCGAAGCAGCACGGCTGCACCGACTGGTGGAGCGGTGGGTCCGGTGGCCGGTGTAGGGATCGAAGCTACGCGTACAATACTAACTCCAGGGAACAAGCACCTGAAGGAGGAGCACATGGCCGTACACCCGCGAGGGGCTCAGGGAGATCGCCGGCCTGAGCAAGCTCTGCCGGTGAGTCGGTGACCAACGCGCCAAGGGGCAACGCCGAGCTCATGATCTCCACCCTCGGTCTCTCCGACTTCTTCCAGCTCATCGTCACCGCCGATGACTGCGCCCGCCCCAAGCCGTTCAAGGATTCAAACACTTGCCATATACATTCATCGACATCAAACATATACAACTAGAACATCAAACCATCAAGGATTCAAGCACTATGGATCCACACCAAGCCAGCTAGTTAGAGCTAGGAAGGGGAGTAAAGAGGGGAGAAAGGAGTAAGCTCACCGTAGATGGAGGCGGCGGTGGCGCGCTACCACCGGTGCAGGGGCAGAGCCGAACCTCCAAACCTCCATCAAGAAGAACAACAAGAGAACACCTCCATCAACCGGCCGTGACTACCGGGGCGCCACACCTCCAAACCTCACATCAAGAGGTACAACCATTAGAAATCAAAGAAAATAGCAACCAATCCGTAAGAAATCGGGAAGGCTTGAGGAAGAGAACACCAGATCCGGGCTCTAGGCCATGGATCCGGTGGCCATATCCCAAGCGCAGCCGAGCGGCGAGGAGAGGACGGTCCGGGCGGCAAAGCTCGGCGAGGGGAGGCGGCGCATAGGAGAGAGAGGGAGCCGGTAGCGGTAGGGTAGCGCAGAGGCCGGGTCGAGGCAGGCGCGTCGATGGAGCGATGCCCGGAGGCCGGAGACGCGGCACAGGGGCGGAGCCGAACCCGAACGGTGCGGTGATCCGGCGCGGGAGGCGAGCCGGCGCCGGTGTGAGGGGAACCGGAAGAAGAGGGTGGAGCCAAGGCAGCGCGGCATAGGGGAGAGAGAGAGCCACGGCCGCGAGAGGAAGCAGAGGGGGAGCCGGGGAGGCGTTGACGCGTCGGTGGAAAAAGGGGAGGAGAGAAAGAGGCGCTGGCGGCGGAAGGCACAAGAAATGAAGAAAAGGGGAATGGGGGAACGGCCGAAGAAAGCGGAAGGAACAGGGGAGTCGGTCCGTCGGGAGAGTTAGGCCGAGCCAACTGAGCCAGCTCAGGCTCGGCTCGTTTAGATCCCGAGCTTTTTTGCGCTCAACTCATTTCATCCACGAGCCGAACCGAGCCTCTACGAGCCCGAGCCGCTCACGAGCCCGAGCTTTTTTGCCAGCCCTAAGCAGCACTGGTGGCTTACCACGATAAGGAATATGTACTTATACCCTACAATCAGGAGTTTCATTGGATTTTAATAGTAATTGTACCAAAATGGAAAAAGACAATATACCTTGATTCCCTAAGTAAGAATAAAACAGACTACACAGTTGTCAGCCAAGTAATCGATAGGTAAGTACATTTTCTCCATACATACCTATATTGTACTCTTTTTTCCTTCCGAATGACTAAGGTCAACTTTTTCGAATCACGTAGGGCGTTTGCGATGTACGTTGCAATGGCAGATTTCTCGACGCAAGGGGCCAAAGGCCTGACACATGTTCAAAAATTTAAGGTATTCGCTATTACACATTAATTAATCCTATGCAACAGTTTGTAGTAATGCCTCTTGAATTAACACATTCTATTTTTTGCAGTGTCACCAGCAGTCGCCGGGCAACATGTGTGAATTCTACATTTGCTACCAATATGAACCTACTCCTCGATTCCTCGAGGATAACCAATTCTAAGGTTTGTCAATCTTCCCATAATTACTTCATACTTATCAGGTTATATATATATATATACACACACACACACACACACGCACTTTGATATTCCTATCGACAGGCTACGTCCATCCCGTCGACTGCATTGAAACAGCCCGACCTTTCACAAATTCGAGGAGAGTGCGCGTACTTTGTGGTGGCTAAAGTCATAAACTCAGATGGAGAGTTCCACAACGTACAATGATTTTTATTGCTCTTATCACTCCGGAATTGAGGTCTCGCGAAAGAAATAGATCCATAATCAACGAACTTGTCAGGCTGCACAAGCAATACTTGGATGGCAATCATGCACCATCTAAGTATTGCTTGTGCAGCCTGACAAGTTCGTTGATTATGGATCTGTTCTTTTCGCGAGACCTCGATTTCGGAGTGATAGAGCAATAAAAAATACAATGTTACCATCTAAGTGCAAATGCAATATAGATCTTTTGTAATTGTGTATTTGTTAATGGATATTTTGTTTCATTTCAATTAATTGATTTGTGAAATGGATGTTTTATGTTTGTGAAATGAAGTGCGATGTGAATTAGATGTTTTATGTTTGTGAAATGAATTGAGATGTGAATTGTATGTATACATGTACATGTTGATCTGCTTGTTTTAGAGGGCATGGCTAGCATTTCCTTAGGCTAGCCAATAAATAGAAATAGATTTAGGGGTAGAAAAGAATATAATACACGGTTTGTAACTAAAAACCTTCTGTGGTAGCTGATAATCACAGACGGTTTTTAGTTACAAACTGTCTGTGATATTTACACCACAGACGGTTCGAAAACCGTCTGTGATAACCTTCAATTATCACTGACCCATAAATTCAGACAGTTCAGAAAACCATCTGTGATGACGTTTTTGAGCCATTTGTAATAAGGTTTTCTGTAGTAGTGATTGAACAAAAAGAAAAAAAAGAGAAATTATGTGCACTTTTTCTTTTTTCTTTTCCTCGTGTCGATCAGAACCATTGGTGTGATATATTCCTCATTTAAGGTACCGTGCAGTCAACTGCAGTAGATCAGGGTCCTCACATATATTTCACAGGGACTTTCTATAGAAGATACGTTAGTAGTCACGATTGGCCACCGCTGGAGCCGGAGAAGATGACGAAGCCCACCGACCGGAGCATCAATTTTTAAACTGATCCAAACGTATGAAATTCTACTGATTTTATCCTAAAATATTCTAGCACTTTCATAAAATAAAATTGGTGAGGGGGCTCGATATAATTTTACTAAACACCTTTTTATTCCTCTTCCTCCTATTAGATTTTTTTTTGCCAGGATACTCATCCTATTAGATTGATATATTCAAACATTTCGGAGGGATTAACATTGGATTGAAGATTGTTAGTTACACTAAACCATTAATGTTTGTGTCCCTTGCGTGTTCGTGATAATATAGTCCTGGTGTTCTCACGTGCTCCTGATGATGTTCCTCGATCTTCCTTTTGTCTTTTTTAAAGGATTCCTGTCCCTCGCTCTTTTCTCACTAACCCTTGTTCGTGCTGGTCACTACATTAATTCATCGCCCATGAGTACTTTGCATATTTCAGTTACTTCAAGCTGTAGCCGATCAGTGTTCTCACATGTAGGCCCTCTTGGATTCAAACAAATTTCAAAGGGAAAAAAATGGAGGAATTCAATTCATTGGAAAATTTTCTATGAGAGGTGTTTGATTTGTAGGATTGCTTCAAAGGAATTTCATAGGATAGGAAAAAATTTCTACAAATTTTGGAAGAATTCTAGCATGAGGTCTAACCTCATGTTAGCAATGGTTTTAAGAATTCTAGCATCCTCTGTCATCCTCTCCATTCTCTCTCTCTGTAATCAATTAATTTGTTTAATCTCAAATTTCCTACATTTGTGAGGCAACCAAACATATCTTTTGAACAATTCCTATGGTTTTGTTCTCTTCAACAAGCCATGACATTTCAATCCTATGTTTTTTCAATTATATTCCTGCGTTTTTACAACCTTGTGAATCAAAGAGCCATATATTTTAGAGGGAGTTTATGTATACAATACATACGTAGCACTTACAATTGTAGAGGGGTCGATATGATTTCACTATATGATAGCATCATTTTATTCCTCTATTAGATTGGTAGATTCAAATATTACATAGGGATTAACATTAGATTAATGATAGATTTTTTCAAAGTACAAGGTGGATGCACACACTTCACACACCATAATCATACCACCCATGGACGCTTCTACACATACTTGGATTTCATCAAGACATAAATCCTGATGGATGGAGTATTAATCCACAGGCCTAGTTACGTGCCCACGAACCAACTTCCAACATTAGATTGGTAGATTTTTAGTTACATTAAACCTTTTAACTTGGGAAATGTTGCTGTTCATACGTACGAAGAAATAGATAAAATCGGATGCACTACTACAGAAATCGACATTACAGACGGTTCAGAAACGTCATCACAGACGGTTTTCTGAACCGTCTGAATTTATGGGTCAGTGATGATCGAAGGTTATCACAGACGGTTTTCGAACCGCTCGTGATTATTAGATATCACGAGCGGTTTTAATTAAAACCGCTCGTGATTATCGATATCACGAGCGGTTTTTAATTAAAAACCGTCTGTGATATCTAATAATCACTGCGGTTTTAATTAAAAACGCTCGATATATATCACGACACGGTTTTTAATTAAAAACCGTCTGTGATATTCCTTCCTCCTAAACCAAAATCTATTTTCGTTTATTGGCTAGCCTCAGAAATGCTAGCCATGCCCTCTCAAACAAGCGATAATCACGCACAAAAACATACAATTCACACATCTCATTTGCTTTCGGTACATTTCGCAGACATAAAACATCCAATTGACATCGCACTTCATCTCACGGACATAAAGCATGCATCCATTTCGCAAATCAATTAATTGATCAATTGAACTGAAATATCCATTAACAAATGCACAGTTACAAAAGATCTACACTGCATTTACACTTAGTGATAAGACCAATAAGAAATCAGTGTGCGCAGTGGAACCGTCCTTCTGGCTGTATGACTTGAGTCGCAAAAAGAACGCCAACTCGATTGAACCTCTCAAGCTCGATCGTTTCAATGCAGTTGACGGGATTGATACAGCCTGTCGATAGGAATATCAATGTACATATATATGTAACGTGATAAGTATGAAGTAATTATGGGAAGAGTGACAAACCTTGCGATTGGTGAGCCTCGAGGAATCGAGAGTAGTTCCATATGTTGGCAAACGTAGTATCCACATGTGTTGCCCGCCGCTGCTGGTGGCACTGCAAAAAATGGAATGTGTTAGTTCAAAAGGCATTAGTACCATCTGTTGCATAGGATTAATTAATGTGAAATAGCGAATACCTTAAAATCTCGAACATGTGTCAAGAGGCCGTTGGCCCGCGCTCGAGTCACCTCCTTTTCAATGTACATCGCGAACGCCTACGTAATTCGAAAGGTTAACCTTAATCATTCGGAAGGAAAGAAAGAGTACAATGTAGATATGTATGGGGAATATGTGCTTACCTATCGATTACTTGGTGACAACCGTGAAGTCCATTTTATTCTTACTTAGGGAATCAAGGTAATATACCTTGTTCCATTTTGGTACAATTACTATTAAAATCCAATGAAAGCTCGATTGAAGGGCATAAGTACATAGTCCTTATTGCGGCAACTCAAGAGTTCGATGCAATGTACCTCTCGACGAGGATGCCTCCACGCCGATGGTAGTCTTGGCGACCAATTGTGGGTCCAAGAAACCGGTGATGAGTTCGATACTCTAGCTTTAATCAGCATGTGTCTATATATATACACACGAAAGCAAAAATTAGATATGGCATTTATCGGTATGACATTAACGGAGATCGTGATTGTACACACTTACGGCGTCCAAAGATCGAACGATTGAGACGTCAAGAGCGTTGAGCATGAACAGCTCGAATAAATCCTCAAAGCGACCACGAATGTACACTCTTGAAGATTGTGGTGTAAATCTTCCTCGGAGAATTTCACAGTGATACTTGAAGTCCGTTCTCCCTCTGGCTTATTGGACTGCTGCATATACCACGTGTGCAATTGCATGCAACTATATGGTAGCTTTTGGAGGGCTTTTTGCTCGAGCAACGGCTCGCCAAGCACGAATTTGCGGGCCAAAGGGTGGTACGGAAGATCATCATTGGTCTTCTTTGCTTTGCCCTTGCTGGCCTTGCTGCCTCGGCTATAGGTCGACTTCACGGAAGTCGACTTTGAAGGTAGCAGCGGTGCAAGTTGCTCTGGCGAGAATAGGGCCCGTGGAGGTAGCACCGTTGTAGTATCCGGTGGTGGAACCGACTGGTCTTGTACTGGAGATGGCACCAGTGCATGTTGCTCTGGTCCTGCCACCGGTGAAGAAGCCTCCAGGAAGATGTCGCTTTTGGGCCACTGGATGAATGTTCCAATGGCCTGTCCTAGAGTCGCGATCTCGTCGTTGGGGGGCTTCGGTAGCGGGACCACCTCAAAATTGACATACACACCATCCACATTAACTTTTGCGAAGCCTGGCGCTAAAGCTTGGCCGTGCACCATGGCCCCGTTACCAGACGAATATGCCTGGCCCCAAGCAGCGTACAAGGGAATGGCGCCATATCTCACTTGGAGCTTGCAGTTCGTAGGCTCCTACATAACGATACAAAATTAGCTACTCGAATAGGCCTACCAATGGAGCAAGCATTCGAGAGGTAATAATTATTACCAGGATGTCGTCCACAGGAAATTTGGACTGGGTATGCGTCGGATTGGACGCGCAGCTACTCGGACGGTTGTGCGGGCTACCTAGCATAGCAGCGGCGGTGGCGGCCTGCTGACTTTCTGTCTGTTTCCGCACCTCTTCTCTGATTACATCACCCATCTGAGCAAATAGCTCCTCTCGAAGAGATTCCTTGATCTCTTCTCGTAGATGCTCCTCACGCTCGGCTTTGTTTCTCTTCCTACGCCGATACATTCCGGAGTCATCTTGGAAACCATGTTTCCAAGGAACGTAAAGCCCAAGGCCTCTCGTACGACCCGGGTGCTCCTTGTTTCCCAGGGCCACGGAGAGCATATCATTCTCCCTTGTTCCCTGGAATGATCCCAGGGTAGATTCAAAACTCAGCTCTTCCTGCAAGAGCACGACATGTCATTTCAATTGCACGGTTGTGGAGTAATTACAAGCTACGTAGTTCGATCGATATCTTACAGCGCTGGGACACTTGCTGGTCCGCAGGGTTTCAAAGGAGACGCCCCCGATGTCGTTGTAGATGACCTTGCTCTAAGCCAATTTCGAGCGCGGTCATCCGGATATTGGAAAACGGCGGGCGATGTCTCGTGCACTGCCACTCATCCTCCAACCTCCATCATGGATTTTACCCGCATACCCAGTGTGCCAAGTCCGTGGGGTGCGTGTTTTTTGCTCGGAGGGCCTTGTGCGCCACACTTGTACTTTTGAATTCTTGGTCGTTTTCATCGCCTTGAACTCTTCCCATTGTGGTTCCGGGAATGGGTATGTAGTAAAAGCGTTTCGTCCGTCTCCACGTATTTCCGACAAGCGTGCTCTTGAAGTTCTTCCATGCTTTGCACGCCGCTTGGTAGGTTTGTCATTCCACAGCGTGTAAGTGTTCTTCTGGGAACTCGAACGATGCCAAGATTTCGGTCCACAGCTCACGTTTCCGAGTGTCAGGCACGTTCTTCCACGAATTGTATGTGATCTCAATTCGTTATCGTGCAACTATTCCGACCATGGTTCGAATGCGTTTACCGCTTGCTTAGGAAGGATAGGGACCCCACTGCGCCATCGCTGTGATGGTCTGTCGGCTCGAGGCTTCTTTGATAGCCCTCTTCCTTGGCGTCTTGATGTTGGAGCGACGCCTCGCGATGATGATGAAGAATGCGCGGGTGACATGTTGCTCATTTTGTGGGTCTATTAAGATAAGATGAGAATGTTCAAAGTGAGGAAGCACGAAAAGTGAAACATGATGCTCAATGTTCGGAAGAGAGGAGAGGAGTAGAGGGAAGGGGGAGAAGGGAGGGGTGATGTGGACACAGAGAGGGGTTATGTGCCTATACTATATACTACATACTATATGTGTATATACATACATATACATATACATACCTACATATATACATGAATATGTGCTCTCAAATTGTAGGGTTGCACAAGATTAATCTTGGCCGTCCCGCTACTAAATCATATACTCTTCCTTGATTGGTTATGCCAAATAATGAATTCAGTATTTTGAGCTCTAGATACAAACTCTAAATGCCACACAAGTTAACTTTGCCCAATAATTCAGTCTTTTAACTTGTCCAATAATGCTGTAGTAAACAATTAATGTACCAAATAGCAAACTAAATAAGCTATTGCAGTAAACATGCTATAACCTGAAAACTGCTATTAGAGCTCAAGCACTGAATGAACCAATCTCAGTATATGATTTTATCATCATCGAGCAACTGTAGTAAACAATTAATGTACCAAATAGCAATATGTACCAAATAGCAAACTAAATAAGCTACTGCAGTAAACATGCTATAACCTGAAAACTGCATGAACCGACAGCTATTAGAGCTCAAGCACTGAATGAACCAATCTCAGTATATGATTTTATCATCATCGAGCAACTGTAGTAAACAATTAATGTACCAAATAGCAATATGTACCAAATAGCAAACTAAATAAGCTACTGCAGTAAACAATGTACCATGTAATATGTACCAAATAGCAAACTAATTAAGCTACTGCAGTAAACAATGTACCAAATAGCAAACTAAATAAGCTACTGCAGTAAACAATGTACCATGTAATATGTACCAAATAGCAAACTAATTAAGCTACTGCAGTAAACAATGTACCAAATAGCAAACTAAATAAGCTACTGTAGTAAACAATGTACCAAATAGCAAACTAATTAAGCTACTGCAGTAAACAATGTACCAAATAGCAAACTAATTAAGCTACTGCAGTAAACAATGTACCAAATAGCAAACTAATTAAGCTACTGCAGTAAACAATGTACCATGTAATATGTACCAAATAGCAAACTAATTAAGCTACTGCAGTAAACAATGCTCACAATGCTCAAAACCCTAGTCCATCACAGAAAGTGCTCACAATGCAGTCGGTAATCGAGGGAGGTGGCCGGCGAGGGGCTCGGGGAGGCGGTCGACGAGGTTCGGGGAGGCGGAGGCGACGAGGGCTCGACGGAGGCGGTCGACGAGGCTCGGGAGGCCGAGGCGACGAGGGCTCGACGAAGGCGGCCGCGAGAGGCTCGGGAGGCGGTCGACGAGGGTTCGGGGAGGCGGAGGCGACGAGGGGCTCGACGGAGGCGGTCGACGAGGGGCTCGGGGAGGCCGAGGCGACGAGGCTCGACGGCGGCCGGCGAGGGGCTCGGGGAGGCGGTCGACGAGGGTTCGGGGAGGCGGAGGCGACGAGGGGCTCGAGGAGGCGGAGGCGACGAGGGGCTCGACGGAGGCGGAGGCGATGAGGGGCTCGAGGAGGCGGCCGACGAGGGTTCGGGGAGGCGGAGGCGACGACGGACTCGGGATTTACTTGGATCTAGATCGAATAACTGCGCAGCGCACAGGGAAAACCCTAGCCAGAGGGTATATATAGGGAGGTTATCACAGACGGTTCTAACTCAAAAACCGTCTGTGATAGTCTGTGATATTAATATCACAGACGGTTCCAAGTTTAAAACCGCCTGTGATAGTATAAATATCACAGACGGTTCTAAGTGTATAACCGTCTGTGATAGTCATATTATCACAGACGGTTTTAAACTTAGAACCGTCTGTTTTATTGATATCACAGACGGTTCTAAGTTTAAAACCGTCTGTGATAAGCCTTTGCTACTGTAGTTATTAAGACAACACCAATAACCACAGCTGCATTCATATCCACCACCAAACAATGCATTCATATACAACACCAACCATTGCATTCATATCAACCATCACATGTGCATCACACATATACATAAATGCCAATACTCATATACATTTTGTCACACATTTTCACATATACATCTCAAAATTGACTACATCACACATTTTCACATATACATCTCAAAATTGACTACATCATACATTTTCACATATACATCTCAAAATTGTCACACATTTTCACATATACATCTCAAAATTGTCACACATTTTCACATATACATTCTTATTGTACTTGCTTATTTGCTTTAAAAATTAGCCCTTCATCATGATCAATGCGTACGTAACTAGTTTCGTCACGTTGTTCATCGTTGACCCTTATGCCATTTCCAAAAGGAGGTAACTCGTCAAATTGATTGTATTCCTCCTCGTCCACTACATTCTCCACTCCGACAATTCACCTTTTTCCATGAAGAACTACATGGCGTTTCTTATTTGCCGGGTCGGTTACATAGAAAACTTGAACAACTTGATTGGCGAGTACGAATGGTTCGTCTTTGTACCCGACACGTTGGAGGTCCACGGTCGTGACACCGTACTTGTCAACCTTCACCTGTGGGAGATGCACCCAACGGCAGCGAAATAAGGGGATCTTGAAAACCACATAGTCGAGCTCCCAAATCTCTTCTATTAAGCCATAGTACGAGTTTCTCGACCCATCGGCATCGAATGCATCTATGCGGACTCCGCTGCTCGTTAGTGCTCTTGACATTCGAGACTGCGATAGAATGTGTACCCATTTATGTCATATCCTTGCCATGTCACAACTGTAAATGTCGGCCCTTTTGCCAACCATCTCAGCGTCTCACTCGGCGAGCTCCTAGCAATTTGCTCCTTCAACCATTGGTTGAACCAACGGTTGTGTTGCCTCATGATCCAAACATCCAGCCGCTCTGGATTCTGTTGCCGAAGCACATCCTTGTGCTGGTCCACATAAGGCGCCACTTCAGTCATGTGTTGCAACACCGTGAAATGGGCTTGAGTATACGTGTCCATATATGGAGTGATTGCTTTCCTTCCGATAGTTCCGAGACCCTTCAGCCTCCCTTCATGACGAGATTGAGGGACACCTATCGGTTGAATCTGAGCCATATAATCGACACAAAACTCAATCACCTCTTCGCTTGCATAACCTTCGACGATGCTGCCCTCCGGCCGAGAACGATTCCGTACGTAGGCCTTGAGAATTCCCATGAACCTCTCAAATGGGTACATGCTGCGTAGGAATACGGGCCCGCACATTTTTATCTCCCACACAACGTGAACAATGAGATGGACCATGATATCGAAAAACGAAGGAGGAAATACATTTCAAGGTGACATAGAGTCATCACCACCTCGCCCTGCAGAGCATCTAGTCCTCGGGATCGATGACCTTCGAGCAATTGTGTTAAAGAAATAACATAGCCTCATGATTGTCTCTCGGACTTTGATCGGCAAAATATTTCTAATTGCAATAGGGAGCATCGTGTCATCAGCACATGACAATCATGAGACTTCATGCCATTTAACTTCAAATCTTGCATCGAAACAAGTTTCTTCACGTTGTCGGAGTAACCAGACGGAACTTTCACACCATGCAAGCACTCGCACAGTTCTGTTTTCTCAGCCTTGGACATAGTGTAACACGCAGGGGGAAGGTACGTTCGTCCATTATCAGTGCTTGTCGGTGCTAACTCAGGCCTGATGTCCATGTCAGCCAAGTCAAGCCGTGCGCTCACACCGCCCTTTGTTTTATCACGGATGTTCAGTGAAGAGACCAATCAAGTCGCCGCACACATTCTTTTCTACGTGCATGACGTCGATGCAGTGCCGAACATCTAGGTCCTCCCAATAAGGTAAGTCCCAAAATATTGATCTCTTCTTCCAGGTGTTCTTCTCATGAGCCCTCAATTTACGTCCCTTTCCGAGGACAACATCTAAATCCTTAACCATATCATAAACCTCGCGTCCCCTTAAATGCCTTGGAGCTGAACCATCTTCCTTCTCTCCGTCAAATTGTTTCTTCATCTTGCGGTATGGGTGAGCCCTCCGAAGGAACCGGCGGTGACGCATGTAGACGGTTTTGCGTGAGTGTCTCAGCCACACACTCTCGGTACCATCTAAACAAAGTGAGTACAAGCTTTGGCACCTTTTGTACTATGGCCCGATAGGTTACCAAGGGCAGGATAATCATTTATGGTGCAGAACAATAAGGAGCGCAGAGTGAAGTTCTCTCGCTTGTACGCATCCCATACCTGTACCCTTCGCTCCACATTACTTTTAGATCTTCCACCAACGGTGCTAGGAACACATCGATATCATTCCCTGTGTTGTTTTGGCCCTTGGATAAGTATCGACAAAGAAAATATACTTTCGCTTCATACACAACCAAGGAGGAAGGTTATAGATGCAGAGATTCACGGGCCATGTGCTATGTCGGCCGCTCATGCTATCTGAAAGGATTCATTCCATCTGCACTCGGTCCAAACCTTATATTCCTTGGTTCTGCACCGAACTCGCAAAACTCCTATCGATGTTTCTCCATCTGCGCGGAATCAGCAAGATGTCTTATCATTCCATCCTTCTTGCGCTCCTCCGAGTGCCAACGCAGCAGCTTTGCCTCCTTTGGATTTGCAAAAACCTTTTCAAACGGGAATTATAGGAAAATACCATGTCACCTTAGCGGAGGTCCTTTCTTCACCTCTGTTCCTCGCCATCAACCGATTGATTGTTACGTTTGTATCGGGATGCGTTGCACACCGGACATACATGCATGTTAGCATACTCTTTACGGTAGAGGATACAATCGTTCGGGCATGCATGTATTCTTTCTACTTCCATTCCCAACGGACAAAGAACCTTCTTGGCTTTATACGTGGTTTTAGGCAACTCATTTCTCCGGAAGCATGTCCGCTAAAAGACCTAGCAGCGCCGTGAAACTCTTGTCCGACCAACCGTTGCTTGCCTTCAATTTCAACAGTTCAAGCACGGCGACAACCTCGTGTACTTGCATCCCGTGTACAAAGGTTTCTCTCGAGTCCTCCATCAAGCCACGAATTTAACATACTCTCTCATCATAGTTCTCTTCAACATCGCGAAGCATCCGATCCAGATTATCATCGTGCAACCTATCCGAATCGACCCACAATCGACATCACCGGCGGCATGTCATTCAGTTCACAGCGATGTCATCCGGGGCATATCATTCACTTCACCGCGATGTCATCCGCGGCATATGATCATTCACTTCGCCATGACTGGTCCAACACGTATAATCCTTTTTGAAACCCCTCCGAATCAAGTGCGATTCAATTTGCCTCGGTTCTTAAACATCTTCACATTCTCGATTAGTGCATGGACAGCACATATATATCGCCCCTTATTCAACATATCCTCCTCGGCAGCTCTTATAAAAGCGAACGCCATTAATGTACTCTTCACTCACACGGCTCACGGCATACATCCAGCTTGGTCCTACGTTACGTACATATATAACAACTTAGTATTAAAATCTAGATTAACTAATTATAACTACATATATACCGCCACATTTATTATATTGAGACTTTATTTGCTAGATTCATATTACAAACACAACAGCTATTATATAACCAACAATTTTGCAAATTAACCATCTTCAATAACCACTCATGGATTACTTAGAACTAAATTGTAATGCAATTAAAGAAAAAATAAATTGCATTACTAACCATATCTAGAACAACCAGCAAAGTATGAATCTTCAAAGCTCAATCTCTGCCTCTTCCCACCAAATTAACAAGGCCTGAAATCGCCTAGCTTCCTCCCGAGTGAAAAAGTGCGCAGCAGTGGCTAGATCTGGATCGAAATGAAGACAGATGCGGTCTGAGCAGCGCAATAAATGCCTACTGACATTATCACAGACGGTTTTTAATAAAAAACCGTCTGTGAATTATCACAGACGGTTTTTAATTATTAACCGTCTGTGATAACAAGGTTATCACAGACGGTTTATATTTAAAAACCGTCTGTGATAATCCCGCATTATCACGAGCGGTTTTAATACGGACAATGCTCGTGATACAACGTATCACGAGCGGTTCATAGTTAATAACCGTCTGTGATAATCCATTTTCCCGCCACAAATACCACAGACGTCCTCCAAATTACAACCGTCTGTAATAGTGCTCATTAGAGACGGTTTCACAAAACCGTCTGTGATGAGGCGTCTACTATTAGGCTTTCTGTAGTAGTGATGGTTGTATTATTTCTCGCTCATGTATAGTATAACATGTTTTGGATATGTATGCAACAAAAAATAAAGAACAATAAAAGTACTCCTATTGTACGCTCTGATGTAACATTTCTAGCCCATATATGCAACATTTCTTATATATGTATGCAACAAAAAACAAAGAATGATGAGAGTACTCCCATCATATGCTCTGATGCAATATTTCTCGGCTATATATATAATATTTCTTAGCTATATATGCAATAAAAATATTTGATAAAAATCTTGATATTACACTGTTGTTGCTGTATGCTCGCAACAAACAATATTGCAACAAAACAACAATTTTTTTTGCTATATAGATGGCCGACAAATGTTGCATATATAGATAATAAATATTACAGTGCACCATCCAATGCTAGCGTTTGGATTGGATGTAGCAATAGCCTTTTAATTTATGGGAGTGTCTATACAACATTCGACTGTTTTTGAGGACAAAAACAGTAAGATTTTGAGCCGTTAAATGGAGATCCAACGTCCTAGATCATTTTTTTGGAGGGGGTCATTTTTTTTTAGAGGAGGGCTTGTATGGGTGGATCCGTTGGATGGAGATCTAACGTCCCAGATCAATCTAACTGTTTTTGTCCTAATTTATATGTTCCTTGCGTGTTCATTATTCCTGGCATACTCATCTGCTCGTGATGATGTTCCTTCATCTTCCTTTGTCTTTTCAAGGACTCCTGTCCATACTTTCTTTTCGCAATCCCGTGGTGATTACTACATCAACTCATCGCTCATGACTTGAGTGTGCATATTTCAGCTAATTCAAGCACACTCAACAAAATTACCGCTAAGTGCCGCCAAGTCTATATTCCTTTATCCTTTATAGGCCCTGTTTGTAACACATTTTTTTTGGTAACATTCACTGAGAAATAATCGATTTTTTTTATGTTCAGAGCATGACCTTGATGATTTTATTTGCTCCCAATTGATATAATTTTCCAAATGAAAGAAGAAAGAAAAACTTGTGCCCAATTGAGTCGATCGTCGTTGTTCGTAATGGCACGCCACAAACTTGTCAAGTAGGATCCTGGTGGGCATTTAGGGCACTCGTAGTACTTCAACAATTTCTTTATGTTTCTAAAAAAAATGTCCAACGTGGCTGTCTTAACAGTGTAGTTTTTATCATCATATGAGTTCTACTAATAAAGCACATGAAGCTAAAATAATAACAGTTTGTCTATTCTGCGGACGCACGCTGGATTCCTATCCAGCGAACCAACGTGATTGGCCGTCAGATTCAACATTCAACAATAACAGTTTTGTATTCAATTTTCGACTACAATATTTATATGGCTATAGTAACAGTTGCAACAAAGGATTCAAATGCTGCAAGCAGTCTAGCTTTTGGATTAACTTTAGATTGATAGATTAGTACTTAAACTACCCCTTTTTAATGTTTTTGTTCCTTGCGTATTCGCAATAATATTCGTGGTATAATCACGTGCTCGTGATGATGTTCCTCTTCCTCCCTCTTTTTTTTTTAAGGATTCCTGTCACTTACCTTTGTTTCCGTCCATTGCTTTTTGTGGTGATCATCCTCTGCCTCTTTTGTTCTTGTACGATCTCTTTGCGACGCATAAATAAAATTTTATTGTAGTAGAAAAAACATTCACTAAGGAAATATTGGAAAAAAATTCATTCTCAAAGCAAGACCTTGGTGAATCTACTTGCACGCCCAATTGATCTTCCGAAAGGAAAAATTAAGGAAAAGTTGCGCCAAATTTATTCGGCCAGATATTAGTTGCACAAAGCAATGTACGTAGGCAAAGCGGGACAGAGAAGGGCAAGCCCAATGCATACCGATCCAGCGAAAACCAAACGTTGAATCCGGAAGCGTTTCAGTTTTCACAAGAATCGGGAATGTTTCCTGTGTTCCAAACCAAGTCTGAATTTTTATAAATTTCTGTATTCCAAACAAGCCCATAGCGATGGCTCACTAAGCTAGTTTTGGATCCCCAAATCTCAAAACCGTGTTTGCTTGGGTCTAAGTTATTATACCTCTTGTGATAGAACATCTATCTATCTATCTATATATCTATATCTATCTATGCATATCTATAATAATTAAGCACTCTAAGAAAGCTCTCACGTTAAGCAGAAAGATCTAGTCATCTATATATCTGGTGTAACCAGAAAGATCTAACCATCTATATATCTGGTGGATCTAAGTTATAACGGCTTAGATCGACTCCAAATAACTCTGAGGACTAGCCATCTATCTAACGGGTCAAATCTCCATATCTATAATAATTAGGCACTCTGAAGAAGTTCACACGTTAACTAAAAAGATATAGCCATCTATATATCTGGTAAGTCTAAGCTATAACAGCTCAAATCGACTCTAAATAACTCTAAGGACTAGCCATCTATCTAATGGGTCAAATCTATATCCATTGGACCCAAATAATAATGTCTTAGTTTTAATCTACATGTGGGTCCAAAATATCTGTGGGTCTAAAAAACAGAAATCTATATTTATAATAACTAGGCACACTGAGGAAGCTCTCATGTTAACTAGAAAAATCTAACCATCTATTTAGCTGGTGACTCTAAGTTATAACGACTTAGATCGACTCGAATAACTCTGAAAATTAGCCATCTATCTGACGGGTCTAATCTATATCTATTGGACCCAAATAATAATGGCTTATTTTAATCTATATGCAGGTCCAAAATATCTATGTATGATCGGAAATGACAACAGAGGGGGGGGGTGAATGGTGCCTTTTTAAAAATCGCCCCCAAAGTATCCACACAACATCACTTCTCCGATAGCTACAAAAGCTAGAAGAAAGCATGTTCATGCTCACTAGCATCCAGAGAAAGATAGGCAAACAAAATACCCAAATGAAGCTGGCAGCAGAAAACATCTCAGAACAAACAAGCCAGACCGGTCAGACCACAAGTCATGGGCCGATCGACCCGACTATATGCGGTCGCCGCCCTCGTGGCGGTCGACCGCCGATGCCGGTCGGCCGACCGCACGCACAGTCCGTCCGACCGAGCAAACCCTAGCGCCCGTGAAACAGAGCAGGAAGCGCACTGTTGACTGAAAACACTGAAAACAACATATTACAAGGAATTTTATCAAATTGCTCCTATTCTTCTCAGGCCAAAAGAGCAAGAATTCAAACTAAATATCATTGAGGCCTCTGGGAGGAGAAATTGCAGCCAAAGAACTTAAGGAAACAGAAAATCTGAAATTGCCAGAGAGTAGTCAGCAGGAGAGACAAAGATCCATATCTCTCATGATTCATTGATCCTTTGCTCATGAAATTTTGCATTTCAACAGGACATGGTCTCTCACCAAGAACACAAAAGCCTTGACCAAGCTTTAAGTTGGCAGCTACAAGATCTCACATGCCCCTGCCTCCAAACCCTAGCCAAGCCAAAGTAGAGGAAATAAAGAGTAGGAGATTTCCAGGAAAGATCATGGCTATTAACAGTTTGCTCTGAGAGATAAACTAGCTAAATGGTTGGATGAGGATCCCCAGTTCAGAGCAAAACAATTCCATAGCTACTCAACCCAAAAATCAATCCAAACTCAAGAAATCAGGAAAGAACACTGAGAAGCACAGAAAGCCAAAATGAACTGAAACTCATGATAACTCAAATGGATTCATTTCTAGGAGATGAATGATTACAAGCAAGTGTGCTACAGCCCCATACGCAATTGAAAAGGAGTGTAATCTATCTCACTACATGCTTCTTCACCGAGAAGAACACACGCACAGGAGAACACTCTCTAGAATACACTACTTCCTTCAGCTCTTGGTGACCAGAACACACACCAGCTGCCCCTTTTATCTCCAACCTCACACCCACAAGGAGAAAATCAAGAAATGGCAGCTCAAACCCACTCCATGCCTCACACACCAAAAGAGGCAAAAGTCAAAGCTCAGGAAATGGAGGGAAAAACAGCCCCTTCACTCATGCTTGAGTCAAATCTCCAAATTGCCCCTCAAGCACATTCCCGGAAGCTTCCCGCAACCGGCACCTTGACCGTCTGAACCTCGACTCCTCCCTGAGTCTAGTCCCGGTCTGCTCCGCTGCACACGACCGCACCCGGCATCCTGACCGTCTGGACCTCAGCTTCTCCCTGAGCTTAGTCCCGGTCCACCTCGCTGCTGCCCGTCATGTTCACCTGACTCCGACCGACTGGACCTCCGACTCCACCTGAGTCTAGTCCTGGTCTGTTCCGTCGCACACGACCGCAACCGACATCCAACCATTTGGACCTCCGACTCCTCCCTGAGCCTAGTCCCGGTCCACTTGTCGTTTCCCGTCGTGTCCACCACCGGTACCTCCAGCTCCGGTTCCTCGTCTCCAGGCTCACAACCACCTCAGCAGCCTCGATCATCTTTGGCATCTCCGACCGTTTGGACCTCAACACCTCCTGTGCCTAGTCCCGGTCCTCCCATGCCTCACCATGACCTGGCTCCAAAGTCCTGCAGCCACACAGACAAGCAAACCATCACATAGCACCGCACGAAACAGCATAATCAACAATAGCATTAGTAAAAGGTACTCAACCCTGGAATACCCAAAACAAACTCAAACTCACTAACACAACCGTCAATTACTCATCACAAACATGGGGACACCTCCACACGGTCTCTCAATCTATGGGTCTAAAAACAGAAATCAATCTAATAGTCTGTATGGGAATTCAATTGCCGTAGCGTCTCAAGCTTTATGTATGGCTAGGTTGCAAAAAGAAACCAAAGCACGCAACACAATTGCACATGTTTCTAAAGTAAAAAATTGTATCTTTACGCAACATAATTGCACATGTTTTTAAAGTTAAAAATTGTATCTTTCCTTTTTTGTGGCCTCTTTCTTTTCTCACGAGCACAGAGCACAGGAGAATGATGAGTTAGGCCCTACTTATTTCGGCTTGAATTTCTGGCTTTCTTTTTTTTTACTATTCCTAAATTTTGCCTTTTCTGGCTTTTTAGCTTTTTTTTTGAGCTTTTTTGCTTTTTTGCGTATTCATTTGCATTGTCCGTAATGGGCTAATTAGTTTTTTCCATTTTAATTTTTTTTAAATTTAGTTATGCCAAATAAGCCACCATTAGTTACAATGTAATTTCACCACCATGTGCTCTTTCCATTGGTGAGGCTACTTGCTACCATTATCTCGATGAAGCGGCCATTGCGGTAGGCACTCCCGCTCCCGCTGATAAGCTTTTGCCTCCCACCAACGCTCACTTGTCAGCGATGCACTCCAATTGCATATGAGGCTTCCCTTTAGTCTGCTCTCTCCATAGCTGAGGCTGCTGCTGGTGTTACAGATGCTGCCATTGCAATAGCGCACATTAACAATCGACGATAGCATTGAGCATGGTGTTAGACATGTGGATAGGTCGTGATTATAGTGATGATGAATAATTGATATTTAGGTTATATTGCAATTTGCGTTTATGAAAGTTTCAGACAATGCACTATTGTAAAACTGACATTTGCTGAAATCTTTGGCTTGTGCATGGCCGTTTGACCAGTTCTTTAGGGTTGTCTCGGGTACATTTCTAGAAAATGTGGAAATTGATTTCGTGTTTATGGGTGAATTATGGTATATTATGCGTGTGTAGACTGATGTTGGTCAAGTTGAATAGAACTTATGCCCAAAAAACGTTCTTTGGTCTTTGCATATGCAGGTTGAGCATGAAGGCCATCATGGTCGACGACGAGGTGGACCGAGACTAGGATAGGAAGATCTGAGGTTTAGGCTATCGAAGATGTCACGAGATAGTCAGGCACATGCTTGGGAACGTGGGATCAATGGTGAATGATGCATGCAGAAGCTACGGGAGGTGCGGTCCTGGAAGGTTCGACACATGATGAGTTGGAAATGTTGGAATTTTTAAAAATCTATGTTGTGAAGGGTTTCGGGTCCCTTAGTTGTTGGAATATAAGAGAAATTCATGGCCTTGTGGATAAGGACACATTTTACGGCTCTAGCACTTAAATAGAAGGGACAGGTTAGAGTTAATTACAATTTTTTGGGAGGAAACTTTTGGATTTTTGTGCTAGAATTTCAGGGGTTTCGTGAGAACACTTTGTATCCACATAACATCATCATCTAGCAATGCAAATTAGCTCTTGATCCAATCCTCGATTGAATCATCCTTTTGTTCTTAGGTTTTGCCTGGTTTTTGTGGAATCGGGTGATTTCATGATCCGTGAGATTTTGATTCAATTATTTTTGAGGAATAGGTTCAAATAGGCCTAGAAACAGATCTACAAAGTTTTGTTGGAAATCTCTAAGTCATTTGAAAGTTATTACAATTTTAGGGTTTGAACTAGTTTTTTATCATCTCGTGTTTTGATATGAATTTCTCCATATCTAGTTGATGATTCTTGAACTTTCTTTTTGGAATAGATTCTTGAAATCCTTGGCATCATGTGTGCTAATTTGTGGTCAATTGGAGTTGATTTATAGAAATTAGATCGATTTTCATTCGCATCAGTCGTGCTGATTTCAAACGGTGAATAGTGTCAGGAGGTCAGACTGCCAACTACATAGAGGTCAGACCGCCTTCGCCATTGTGGTCTAACCGGCCAATAGGTTTTATTTTCAATTTTTGTCGCTATTTTGTTTAGGGCTTGTTTCTTGGGTTCCAGTAGACATAATCTATTATTAAGGTTGTTTTTCTTCTAGTTTAAGATTGAAAACCCGAAGATGACAACTGAGGGGGGTTAATGGTGCCTTCTAATTTTCCTCCAAGTGTTCAATACTCCTTCACTTCAATAGCTACAAAGCTATTAAAATTAGGATAAGAAAATACCAATGGATAAGCAAGCGAAGTTGCTAAAATTTTGAAAAGAATCAGCAAAATCAGAAGAACCGCTATTTATACTGCAGTACTACCAATTTTTGGAAGTACCACTGTTTGCACTTCGATACTATCGGTTCTTGAAGAACAGTAATTTTAGCGTGAGTTCAAAAACAAGAATCGATGGAACTTGACCTACATTAGCCGTGACCACAGTTGAGTCTAAGCATCCTTGTACATCCAAAGATAAAGAAATTATTTCCAGGCACAAGTTCTTTACAAGTTGAGCTACATTAGCCAAAATATACATCATGCAATCTTAAACCAATGACCTAGGTCATCCCAACTCAATCTATGACTCAGATTCCCTAAGCCCTATTTTTCTACGAAGATTAGAAGTACCACGATTACCACGTTGGCACTTCCGCGTTGCAGTACTACCGGGCCTCAAAGCGGTACTTCTGATTTTCCTGACACTTCTAGAAAACAGTCCAAACCAAATGCAATTTTTGCAAAACCAATTCATCACTCCACAAAACTTGCAACGGTTCATCACAACAGTATCCTGGACCTTCTCACATGGTCCTTCAATCTCCCCCTTGATGAACCCATTGGCAATTATCAAAAATGCAAATTGGAGGTGATTTTACAAAAAGAAATTTTACAAAGAGAGCTCAAAATGGTCCAAAGAAGATTGCAAGAGCTAAAGATGACAATTTGAAATAGAGATAGATAGAAGTTACTAAAAATCACAAGTTTGCTCAAAAACTTCATATCCACCAACAGGGTTGGGAAATATCACTCTAAGTCCGTATGAAAAAGCAATTGCTCGATTTGACCTTCGTCATAGTGAGAGGTGATAGAAAATCACAGCAACATAATAAAGCTTCAAAAATCAAGATTTTGCACGAAAACACCAAATCACGTTCTAGATGTATATTTTTACCTATCTTTTTCCCTTTTTGACAATGGAATTATCAAGATGTATAGAGCATGATTGAAGTGAAGTTGTTGCAATTTATGCATTTTATTTATTTTGAAGCATTAGGAGCCATGAAGATTATCCAAAGCAACTTTTCAAGTATTACACCAAGTCATACAGAGTGAAATTGTTGTCTAGATCATGCCAAAACATATATAGCCGAGCTAAAGCCAAATAAGCAATAATTCTGAAGTTAAATGAATTTTTAGCATGCCAAATTATCCATAAACAAGCCAAGCCATGTCAACAGACTAAATGAAGTCAAGAAGCTACAATCGAGTCATTTTAGAGTGCTACAAGCTGAAAATTGAAACACTTTATTTAAGCACTTGATATCACTTGTGATTGAGCAAATTTAGTACATTTGGCAACTTCTGAATTCATTTTTGGTTTTATCTAAGCTTCAACCATTTTTTTCACAAAATTTAGTTTCTTTAGCTATATGCTATATCTTAAGCCTTATGCGACCATTCCAAGCAAAAAGCTTAAGGAAGTGATATTGGTCATGTCTGGTGTAATGGCAAGCCGTCTCATGAGAAAGAATTGGTGAGATTAGTTTTTTTGTACAAAATAGATCATTTTGCATTTTCTTTACTTAGTTCAAGAACAAAGAGCTAATACTAACTCATATTTCAATAAAGAATTAGTATAGCTCAATCTAAGTTCAAGACTCAACTTAGTTGATTTAACATGGCATGAATCATAATAGGAAGCAAGACATGATTTAGTTCAAGTTTTTCACATTTAGAGAAGCTAGCATGGTAAGAGCTAAGCTACACATAGAAAGTCATGATAAATCTTACAATCTAGTATAAGTCATGGTAAGATGTAAAGTATTATTATCATGTCACACAAGGATAACAAGCAAGGCTCCCTGTATTTATATTACAATGTGTATCACTGAATTTAAATATGATGCAATAAAAATCTCAGCTCCCCCTGAACAATTAAGTCAATTTTAGAAACAATTTGGTTCAAGTTGAGTTATGTCATCATTAAGCTCTAAAAAATCTCAAATGAACTCCTCCTGAACCAAAGCAGTAAGCAAGAGGGAAGAAGTTTAGACAGAAAGAAAAAAATGGTAGTCCTTAAAGTATAGACAAGATAGAAGGATTATTATGGCTCAGACTCACTCTCGTCTACTTCAAATGACTCTAGAATTATTAGCTGGTCATCTAAAATATAAGGGAGTAAATACGTTTCTTGTCTACCCAAGGGGGCCCAACCCCTACTAGACCTAAAAGAAGTAAGTGAACTCAAACTAGTGAGAAGAGAAGCAACTAATAAGCAGCATCCTACGATCACAAGATGAGAAAGAAGTATAACCAGCTAAGAATGATGACCATTCTAGTCTATAATAGAAAGACTAACCCAAATGCATCCAATAAACAAGGTGCAACAAAATGAAAATGTATATATAACATAGAAAGTACATGATACTTCCCTCAGATTAAGCCATAAGAACAAACCACCCCAGGATCTCCCCGCAGGGTCATGAACCTCGAGCTATCTAAAGGCTTGGTGAAAATATCAGCCAACTAGTGGTCACTCTCCACAAACTGAAGCACTATATCACCCTTCTCTACATGGTCTCCAAGAAAATGATATCGGATATCTATGTACTTGGTTCTGGAGTCCTGCACTTAGTTCTTAGCAATGTTAATAGCAGAAGTGTTATCATAGAAAAAAGGAACACTATCTATAGCTAACCCATAGTCCCATAAGGTCGAAACCATCCAAAGCACCTAACTACAGCAACTAGCGGCTGCAACATACTTGGCCTCTGTAGTGGATTGTGCAACATTGGACTACTTTCTAGAGGACCAAGAAACAAGAGAAGTATCAATAAATTAGCAAGTGCCAGAAGTGCTCTTCCTATCTATCCTACAGCCAGCAAAATCTGCATCGGAGTAGTCTCTCATGGAAAGACGGGAGGAGGAAGAGTAACAAATATCATAGTATAGAGTAGCTCGAAGGTACCTGAAGATGCACTTCACCGCCTGATGATGAGAAGCACGAGGAGAGGCCTGAAATTGAGCGTACAAACACACAGCAAAATATATGTCTGGTCTCGAAGAAGTGAGGTACAGGAGGGAGCTAATCATGCTGCGGTACTCCTTCTAATCTACTAGCTCGCCATCCTCGTTAGGATCATGTGTAGTAGAGGTCGCCATTGGAGTTGACACCGGCTTGCCATCACTCATGTTGAAACATATCAGGATGTCTCAAGTGTATTTGCCTTGATGCAAGAAGGTACCCTCCTGAGTCTGTTTGATCTGGAAACCGAGGAAAAAGCTCAACTCGCTCATCATGCTCATCTCAAACTCTATAATCATAATATCAAAAAAACTAGGAAACAAGAGCATGAGAAAGGCCACTAAAGATAATATCATCCACATAAATCTAGAAGAGTAGAAAGTCACTGCCATGCATGCAAAATGAATAAGGTCTTGTCTACCTTACCCATATCAAACCTATGACTCAACAAATAGGACTTAAACCTCTCATACTAAGCTCTAGGGGCTTGATTAAGTCCATACACGGCTTTGAAAAGCTTGAAGACATAGTTGGGTATTTAGGGTTCTCAAAACCTGGAGGTTGTCTAACATAGACCTCTTTTTCAATATACCCATTGAGGAAGATACTCTTGACATCCATCTGGTACAGGTGAAGCCCTTAGACGCTGCAAAAGTAAGCAAAATCCTAATGGCCTCTAGCCTAGCTACGGGGGCAAAGGTCTTCTCAAAATCTAAACCCTCAACTTGGGAAAAGCCCTGAGCTACCAATCTAGCCTTGTTTCAAATGACTACCCTATCCTCACTTTGCTTATTCTTGAAGACCCACTTGATTCCTATGACATTATGACCACTAGGGGGCTCAACAAGTGACTAAACCTTGTTCCTCTTGAAATTCTCTAATTCTTCTTGCATGGCATTGACCCAAGACTCATCAGATAATGCATGACAGATATCCTTGGGCTCAAAAGAGGCAACAAAGATAGAATGTAGATAGAAGTGAGATAAGCCATATTTTAACCGTGTGACATGCACAAGGAGATTACCAATGATCTGCTTAGGAGGATGTTGACGCTGAATGTGTCTGGAAGGTCCTAAATGAGAAGAAGTAGCCTCTATCTCATGAGCTGGATAGGTAGGACCACCCAGCACAAAGCTATTCGGACTAACGATACAAGGACGTTTGGACCACCAACTACCAAACGTGGTCGTTTTGCCATCCGGAAAACTCAAGCACAGAAGCACATTGACTAGAACATTCACAAACACAAATTTCAATAAAACTAAATGTCAATTATTCATCATCAATATCATGCACGGCTATTACATGGTCTCACAAGAAGGATTGAAGAGATGAGGATTCGTCAGTCAATGCTTACGAGAAGGATTGAAGAGATGAGTATTCATCAGTCAATGCTTATATATAACTCTATGGGGATAGGATGCATTGAGGACGCAATCTGCATGATTCATGTTGCCTTATTCCATCAGCTGCAAACTAAAGCAAGATATCATGAGCTAGCCAATCTCTGCTTCCACTGTGACCACGAAAGTGGTTGCTGCGAGAGCTCACTAACAGCAGAAGAGTAAAGAATTCCTATCCTTGGATTTCTGAGAGTTCACCGCACTATGTGCATAAAAGTATATATTAGGTGTTTTAAAGTTAGAGATCAGTTTGGAGAAAAGTTAATTAACTAGTCAAATGAATATAGATTTAGCCAAACGATTTTGAAGCAGCATGCATTTCTTTTCGCTTTCTTCGTGTGGCAAATGTAGATATATGAACGTATTAAGGATGACCGTCGAAGTTATCCAACACTAAACTTTTTCTTAATTTTACAGAGCAAGGCTACAATTTTGTATAGCTCTAAGAATGGCCGTCAAAGTTTTACAACATAAATGTAGATATATGAACGTATTAAGGATGGAGGCCAAGGGCCATCCGGTCAGCACCCTGCAAAACCGATGGTATGAATGGAAATGCGTTACCAAGATTTTACATCGATGTTTGTTACATTTTTTCCTTGAAAAATTTTCCAAATATTTTAGCCAACGTTTTGCAACATATAGACATCTTCATCAACGTGCTAGGCCTATCTCACTATGGCATGGATGACTTGTTATGTACTACTATATATGGCAAAGACTAGTGATGTGGCGGCGTATACGTGCCAAAAACCACTATTGAAACCAGCCTTAGGGGTGAAAATTGAATGGTTTCTATAGTTGGGTCGGTTGCCTAGTTTCGTAGTTCAGGTTTTATTTTTAGACTCAATAGCTGAGGGATCAAATGGAACAATTCTTAAATTCAAAGCATTCCTACATATTTATTTACGAAAACAAATGCTCTCACCAACCTTTCTACCATCTGACAATAACAAGCGCTTGTCTTAGCATGTTTCCGCATCCATTTCCTGCTTTCTCCCCTGCTCTATACAACAGCACAATACAAGCAACGAAGGGTGGTACGTAGGAGACTTAGGAATGCCAGCTTACAAGTATAGGAGAAGGGTTAACGAAACCCAGATGTACAAAAACGATGATGCTGCGGTGTGTGGTGTATGATGGGATGCATTGTGCACCCTGAAGGACATCAACTTTGGTTTCCTCCGTGCAGGGAGGCTGTGGACGCTGGTGGTTCGCTTCTGCTGAGGTGGTTCGCTTTTGCTTTCAAATTTGATTTTTTTTGGGTGATAAAATATTTCGTGCATATTTTAAGCGCCACAGTCACTGCTCCATTCACCTTCGCGCTCATCTCCGGCGAAGGAAGGAAGGAAGATGGTACCATGTTCACGGCGAGGAGGAAGATCCAGAAGGACAAGGGCCTCGAGCCCTCGGAGTTCGTGGACTCCGTCGCGCAGGCGTTCTTTGACCTGGAGAATGGCAACCAGGAGCTCAATAGCGTCCTCAAGGACATCAACTCCGCATGGATGTGGCCGGGAGCAAGAAGGCGGTGGTGATCTATGTGCCGTACAGGCTCCGTAAGGCGTTCAGGAAGATGCATGTCAGGCTCTTCCGTTGTATTGCTGTAGGCTTGATCTGTGGCTCATGTCCCTGGATCTGCTCAGTGGTGGCGCATAGGCGTTGCATAATGGTTTCTACAGTGGTGGACTAGGCTGGAAGCGGCTCGTCGGGGAGTTCAAGGGTGGCTATGCCATGGCCTTGAGGCGTGCAGGACCCCGGAGTGTTGGTGGCGGTCTATTTTGTGTGTGGGTAGTGCGTGAGGTGTTGTGGAGGTGCTAGCGAAAGCCTTGCCGGTGATCTTACCGGTCTCGACAACAATGACGCCTTCGGGCGCCATTATCCTTCCTGGAGGTGTGTCGTGGCACTCCATAGCTCTCATGTTTACTGATCTCCAGGTGAAAACCTTGCCTCGGTGAGGCGGGCGGCGTCGGCGACTCTCGTCGCCTCCTTGGAGACGTCGCCTCGGGGGTCCATCTTCACGCAAAGCAGACCGAAGTTTGGATGGCACAGTCGGATGAGGATAGGGACTTGGTTGAAAGCAACGACGGAGAAAAAGTGCTGAAGCTTAGCCTTTCTAGTCTTTTTTTTCATAGTCCTTAAGTTATCTTTTCTGTTGTTGTATGCCCCTCAGTTTTGAGGCTTTGAGCCTAAGAGCTCGTGTAACTTTTGGCTGTATATATCCCACGTGGATATAGAGGTCGGATTTTATATCCTTTATCTAAAAAAATTTTTAAGCGCCACAGTCAAATATTACTAGTTATGTGTTAGATGGGTTATTTGTCGATTTATTTCAGTGACATGAACTTGTATTACGTCTTAGCGGAGGCGGGTGTTATAACTCTATTGTATAGCTACCCAACAGTCAGCTCTTTTTGTGATACACCTTATTAAATTATGCCACTATTGTTTAAATCAATCATTAAACGCTTTCAGGATGGGACAATAAAATCATACAATCCTTCCATGGAAACCAAAGAAGATAATTTACAAACTGACAGAAAACAGAGTGGTCTAGCGACCATACAGATGGAATTTTATTTCGACTAGGAACAATCTTTACGGAGTTGCATAACATATCAAACATCAGGAAGACAGGAACATGATAAGAGCAAACGGTGTTCAGTTTCAGAAAATAAGTTACACAGAGGTAGCAATCTCGTCCTCGAGGGCTCTGCCTTCGGAAGCAGTCTCATGGACGCTTTCTTCATCATCATCATCTTCTTCTTCTTTCTCATTGGTTTCGGGAGGCTCCGGCTTCTGAAACCTGTCGCTAAAGGTTTCCATCCCCATGAATGACAGGAGAAGCCAGACATAAGAGAGCAGCTCCGCACCTTCACCCAAGCACTTGGCGTGCAGGTAACCACTGCCCCTGCCTGCAGAATAGCAGAGCATCTCCACCCACACCCCCTCGATCACCTTCCACCTCTTCTCCTCGTCGTGCAGCTCCATCAGCGCTTCGCCCAGCCTGCATGCATTGGGAACCAGATCTCCTATACGGTTGTCATGGACGGGAGACTGTTGTGGCTTTGCCTTGCTTAGAACCCCCTGCGCAAGTCTGCTTTCGTCGAGCGCTGGCTCGTCGGCCAACATGATCTCGACATCGTCGCAGGCGACGGTGAAGATACCCTTCCTGGTCCCGGGCATCAGCATCTCCGGACGGATGAAGAGCAGGTAGGCCATGTAGTTGGATATCTGTCTGCTTCGAGCGGCGCGAGCTTGGCCGCGAAGGGATGTGTTTTGGTGGTGAAAGCAGAGGTCGGTGGCAATGTGCCACAGAAGGACGCTCTTGTCAAACGCCATCTTCAAGCTCCAGCCCAGCCGTTGGTCGCACCCCAGACGGTGCCTCCTCAGAGTCCACTGGCCCCTGCGGCAGTTGAATCTCCTGTAACTGGCAGCGTCGCGGATGTATCCCCTCCACCCATCCTTCACGTATCCAAGAACCAACTCAATAACTTCGGGGGTGGATGCTGGTGCCAGCTGCTCTGTATACCAATGCATGTTAACATAGTCCTTGCAGCCGACGACTGCGGCAAGCTTCATCAATATGGTGGGCTTCTTGTTGCGAGCACAGATCGACAGGAGGCTATACTGGGAAACCTTTTGTGATGGAAGTCCTATAAATGTGATGGCAGGGACGAGGAACATGTGTAGGAGATCCAGCACAGTGGTACAACAGAACAAGATGTAAGTTACCTTGACATCGTTTCCGTTGTAACCATCTTTGCGGCTTGTGGAGAAGGCAATTAAGGAGGCTGAGGTCAGGGATGGAAGCAAGAAATGCAAACAGTAGCCGATAAGGCTGTATGTCACATTTTGTTTGGTGTAGAGGTGCCCAAATGTAAACACGAGCACCGCCCGCAACAACCTACATACACGTCGGCCATCCAATACCAAAAAAAACTGTAGGTTTATAAGCCTACGGGAGTAGGGAGGTGATACGTCTACAAATACCCTGCGGAAGTACTCAGCTTTCTCCATCGTTTGGGTTTCCTTTTCAGACATTTGCTCTTGATCACTGGCTAACTCCGTCTCCTGTACGCAATCCCTTGCTTTTTGTACAAATTCTTGAAGCGAAAGGTCATGTTCTTCTTCCTTTTCTTCTTGGATTCCCTCTCTTGGGAAACGAAAATATGCAACAAAGGCTGTCAAGAAGCTCCAGCATTCGGCAAAGAAGCTTTGTTTTCTTCGTGTGAGAGAGGAAGAGGTAACCATGCTGTTGATGCTGGCGCTCTTCAGAGCCCATGGCTTCTGACTGCATCTGATAATCCCAACGATAAACAGCAAGATTGCGGCCCGCAGCAACCTCTTCTCCCCGGACCACGATTTGCAGAACACGTACAGGGCAACCGTGACCTGGGACACCATGGTTATGGCATGCCGCCTCCACAGCTCGTTATCTTCGATACTGTAGGCAGTCATGGGATGCAGGCCACCGAGGTGGATGAGGAGGACAGGCGCCCATAGGACTTCCAGGATGCCGCCACCGCCATTCGCTGCAGGCTGCTTGTGGCGGTTGAAGAGGGTGGCCAGGGCGTATATCGCCAGAGCGTCGTCACCTAGGTAGGCAAGCCAGATGGACACCCTGAACCAGCGTGAAGAAGCACACACGCGCACCACGGCGGAGAAGAAGAGGAAGAACTGGACGAAGAGGCTGCCGAGCACGAGAATGCGCAGCTGCCACTCATCCCACCATTGCACAACGCTTGAGAAATCCATCCCCCCGCTCCCTCCCCCTTCTCTCTCGTCTTAGGCAGCTCGAGGGAATACCAGGTGTGGAGCTGCTTCTCTCGTCATGTCTATATTCCTTGCTTGTTCGTGACAATATTCCCGGTATTCTAACTTGCTCGTGATGATGTTCCTTGATCTTCCTTTTTTTTTATAATGGAACTAAGTTCCAGCCTCTACCATTCAAGGATGGTACACAGCTGACTTCCTTGATCTTCCTTTGTCCATTTCAAGGATTCATACCCCTTACTTTCTTTTCCCGATCCCTTGCTTGTCCGTGGTGATCACTGCATTAATTCATCGCCTATGAGTGTGCGTATTTCAGCTACTTCAAGCACACTAAACAAAAGAATCGCCAGGTGCCATTATCCTACTGAAACACATATTTTCAGTAAAATAACTGACACTGACTATGGTACGTATATTTGTAAACTTTTTCGTGCTGAAAGTAGGACCTCGATGATTCTATTCGTTTCTGTTAGACATGCAGTCCTGCCTCTACACGTTACTGAGTTAGGTAACTGTATCTGTCCGGCACGGCAATAGTTTTGGCCGGTTGGCTATGTTGAGTATAACCAGGATTTCTACTTTGATTCCCTTTCGGTTGTAATCCCAGACTATATGTAAGCCTAACTGGCCAACAGAATTATTCATTGCGTGAGTTATTTCCGCTTTCATGGTATCAGATAGCGTCGCTCCTGTGACCTACAGTTTCCGCACCTAGCGTCACCGCCGCCGCTCTTGCGCGTCTCCATGTCCGGCGATCTGACCGAGCATGAGCTCCTGCGTCAGGAAGTTGCATTGTTCCGCAAGGAGGCCACCCACCGTGCCGAGGAAGATCAGCGGCGTGCTGACGAAGAGCAGCGGCGCGCTGCTGAGATCGCTGCTGCTGACCAACGCCGATTGGAGGCTGTTGGATCGCAACCGGCGACAGAGGGGGGGCGGTGCCCTCATGGTATGCATCGAGGGTCTCCCAGATGTCGAAGGCCGACGTCAGATGAGAGATGCGATCCAATTCGCTTCTACTCAAGCTCTGGATTATGATGTTCCTCGCCTTAGCATTCGCCTCAACATCAGCCATGTTTCCGGCATTGATGTTCTCATCGGCAGGAACAACATACCGGACTTTGACCTTACGCCAGATGGTGTAGCCCTGAGCCTAGATGTAGGTCTCCATCCGACTCTTCCAGAAGGGATAGTCGATCCCATCGAAGATCGGGGGCTTGGTCGTGTATTTGTCTGCCGCCATGGCTCACAGACCAGTTAAGATCCATAGATGAGAGCTAATCGACTCTGATACCAATTGTTGGATCGCAACCGGCGACAAAGGGGGGTGAATGTCGACTTTTAAAAACTTATCCCCCAAGGAGTATCCACAAGAAAATCTTTTCTCCAATAGATATCAAATCTATGAAGGAAGAGACTTGTGTTCTCCGGCATCAAACATCACAGGTTGCCGGGGCGGTCGATCGCAGTGTCCGCGGGTCGATCACTTCTCGCGCCGGTCCGATCATTGTCATTGGTGGAGTGGTCTGACCGCCATGTAAGGTCCGGTCAGACTGGCCTCCCCGAGTTCAGACCAGACAGCAGGCAAAACAGACTAAAAATTCAGAGATTTGGGGGGAATCAAAGGAGTGTGTGCTTTTTCTCTTTTCTCTTCAACCCAGAAGTGCAAGAATATAATCTAAATAGCATTAAGCACTTTTGGGACCAAGGATTCCATCATTTGAGCAAGAATTTGAGATTTTGCCCAAAGTCTGAAAAACTACAGGGAGCAACACTAAAAACCAAATTGCCATTTAAACTCTAATCCTTTGACCACGAAACTTTGAGGATAGCTACTTAATAGCCACAAGACTTAACATGCCAAGTTTCATGCCATCACATGAAGGGAAATAAGATTCACAACAAAACCCTAGAAATGAAAGAAAGAGCAAAGGAGGCTGAGAAGTGAAATCTCTGATTCATTCGATTTGCTCTCGGGAAAAATCAATCAAATGATTTTTTTTCCATCACAGAGCAACCCATTTTGGCCCTTCTCAGCAAGAAATCACTCAAATCACAAAAAGTGAGAAATCAAGCATAGAGAGTATCGAAGAGTAAAAACCAACAAAGAGACAGGAGCTTGATCAAACTTAAACAAAACCATCTCAGATTGATATTGAGGATGAGAGATGACACGATTACAGGGAGTATCAACTCATATCACCCCTACAATCCCATACATGCTTGGAAGGATCAAGAACTCATCTCATCTCTACAGGGGACACAGAGAAAACAACGTAGCTCTGCCCACTCCTACCAACTCTCACCAACTAAAGTCCCAAAGCAAAACAACCTCTCCAAAGGCCATTTTGACTAAAGCAAACCCTAACAACCCGTTGAATCCATGCAGCCACAAGGAGACATCCCTTCCTTATATAGCCTTTGGCTAATGGGTCTCCTACCCGTTACGCCCGCTAAATTCCAAACGGAACCACTTCCACTTGTGCAGCTTCGCGCTTTTACCTAAACGCCCCTCCTGCACCTTCCGGGAAGCTTCCGCATTCCTTGTCGTCCAAGCCTCGCAACCACCTCGAGTCTCCGCCGTCTTCGACACATCCGACCGTTCTGACCTCGACACCGCCTATGTCTAGTCTAGTCACCCCGTGCCTCGCCACGACTCCGTCTCGATGTCCTGCAGCCATCACAGACAAGAAACACATCATATAGCACCGCTCGATACATGAAAGCATAAATAGCATCGATGAATCAAACTTACGCATGAAAGAGCCCAAACCTGTCGAATCAAGAGAATAAGCATCCTAATGGCTTCGACCAAGTTTGACCAAGTCCAACCAAGCCAATTGCACCACGCAACGACATGGTCCGAACCACACAAACCAAACTCGACTTTTCTAAACCGAAGTCAATTACTCATCACATACTCGGGGACACCTCCACATGGTCCATCAGAGGCCCAGCGCGAGGAAGAAGACCGTCGTCGCCGGGAAGCGAGGCCGACACCCTTCTCGTCAGCAACTTGCACGCCCAGGCAGTCGCTGTCTCAAACATCCGGGCTTTGATTCCCGTTGTCCTCGAGGTTGGCTCCATCTCCTACCCCAAGTGGCTCAGTCTCCATCTCATCACCCTCGGCAAATACGTGCTCACCGATCACGTCCTCTCCGACGACACCTTCCCTAGCGTTGCGCCGTGGCATCGAATTGATTGCGTTGTGGTCTCTTGGATTTTTGGCACCATATCTGCCAATCTCCTCGAGCTCGTCATGACCCCTGGCGACACCGACCGGCAAGCCACCAGCCGAGAAATCTGGCTTGCTCTTGAGGACATGTTCGTCAGCAATAAGGAGGCATGTGCCTTGATCCTTGACACGGAGTTCCGAACCTTTGTCCAAGGTGATCTCACTATTTTCAATTACTGTCGCAAACTCAAAACCATGGCTGATCAACTCGGCAGTTTAGGCGAACCCGTACTCGATCGAACTCTTGGCTTGGCTACCTTGCGTGGCCTCAACGAGAGGTTCACTCACATGGCAGCTCTCCTCAAACGCCAGAGGCCGTTCCCGTTGTTTGATGCTGTCCGCAATGACCTCCTCCTCGAAGAAATTACTCTCAACGACCGGGCCTCCACACCTTCGACGGCCCTCCTATCCACCGGTAGCCAGGGTACTCGCCACATCTCTGCTGGCGACTCCGGAACACAGGGTGCCCCGCGTGGCATCCCCACTGGCAGCGGGGGTGGATCAACTACGGCCGACGGCAATCGGTAGAACAATCGTCGCTGTCGCAACAACCGCAACAACGGCAGCGGTGATGGGAAGACCGGCGCGCAACAAGGCGGCTGGCCGCCGTCTTTCTTCAATCCATGGATGGGCACCGTGCAGGTTTGGCCTGCCGGCGCACCCCGTCTTCCGGCTCTGCCCCCCTCATCCCATTATCAAGGGCCGCATGCTCTCACTCCTAATGTCGATACGCCGGCCTGCCTCCCGGCTACGGCATGCTGCCTCACAGCGCGCCCTACGGTCCAACGGCGACAGGCATCATGTCTGGCTTACCCGGCTACACCCCAGTCCCGCCCAGTACTCCCTCTGCCACGAGCGGCAACGACAGCAATGACGGATGGGATCAGGTGGCTCTCGCAAATGCTTTCAGCACGATGTAGCTCACCCCGCCACCATCCACAAGTTGGTATATGGATTCTGGAGCTAGCAGTCATATGACATCGAACGCCGGTAATCTTTCCACTTCCCATCCACCGTCTAATGCCTTTCCTTCTAGTATAATAGTTGGCAATGGTTCTTTGATCCCTATCACCTCCGTTGGCTCCACACATATCCCTGCTGCACATGGTTCTTTCACCCTTCACAATGTGCTAGTTACACCTCAAATCATCAAGAATTTAATTTCTGTTCGTCAATTTAACATCGACAATAATTGTTCTGTCGAGTTTGACCCATATGGCCTTTCTGTGAAGGATCTTCGCACCAAGAGTGAGATCGTCAGGTGCAATAGCACTGGAGACCTTTATCTGCTGCTGCCATCTCCACCCAGTCCACATGCCCTGGTCGCCACCAGTACCTCCCTTTGGCACCGTCGTCTTGGTCACCTCGGCACCGAAGCTCTACATCATTTAGCTTGTTCCACAGTTATTTCATGTAATACAGGCACTCTCGATACTCTTTGTCATGACTGTCATTGGGTCGGCATGTTCATTTGCCTTTTTCTTCTTCTAGTTCTCGCGCCCCTCAGAACTTCGCTTTAATTCATTGTGACCTTTGGACCTCCCCTGTTGCTAGCGTCTCTGGTTAAAAGTATTACTTGGTGATTCTTGACGATTGCTCCCTTTACTTTTGGACGTTTCCCCTACGCTTGAAGTCTGAAACCTTTTCCACACTTTCGCACTTCTTAGCGTATGTCCAAAATCAGTTCGGCACCACTATTAAATCCGTCCAGTGCGACAACGGACGTGAATTCGACAACCTCTCCGCCTGCTCATTCTTTCTTACTCATGGCATTGCACTCCGCATGTCATGTCCATATACATCTCAGCAGAACGGCAAGGCTGAGCATGCTATCCGGATTATTAACAATATTGTTCGTACTCTTCTCATTGAAGCTAGCATGCCACCTCAGTACTAATTTGAAGCTCTTCATACAGCCACCTACCTCATCAATCGCCACCCCCACAAAAACCCTTCAGTTTTCCACCCCATACTTCGCCTTGTACGGCTCTCCTCCTTCCTATGATCATCTTTGGGTTTTCGGCTGTCGATGCTATCCAAACCTTTCCGCCACCATTGCCAACAAACTCTCACCACGTTCCATGCTGTGTGTCTTCCTTGGCTACTCCTCTGAACACAAAGGTTACCGGTGTCTAGATATGAGCTCCAATCGGGTCATTATTTCTCGCCATGTCACTTTCGATGAGAATTCCTTTCCCTTCGCTGACATAGCCTCGTCACCATCTGCTACCACTAACCTTGATTTTTTACTGGATATGGATTGCTCCCTGTTGCCTATTGGGCCGCGGTTCCCTGTAGGTACTTCCCGGTCTGGCCCTGCTGCCCCCGCTGGTTTTTCGCCATGGGTTGTTGCCAGCGGAGCCGACCCGGAATCGCAACCAGACCTGCCGCCACAGGTGTCCGACCCAGTAGTCGTTCCCAGCTTGCCTTCACACACCGCACCGGAAACCAGCTTGCCTTTACGCACCATGCCGGAGCATTGGCCTGCGCCTAGCTCTCCAGCGCTTCCTGCATCGGATGCTGGTTCTTCTGCCGTCTTGCCCGGTCCCCCTCCAGTGGCTGTTCAAGACACCGGGTCGGCTCCTACTGCCCCAGCCGCACGCAGCCGTACCGGTGCACCTCCCGTCGTGGTCCCGATTCCTCCCGTTGTCAACGCGCATTGCATGACAACTCGGGGAAAATCTGGTTTACGCCTTCCAGCAGACCGGATGAATCTTCACGCCGCGGTCCTCTCGCCCATCCCGAAGACATATCGTGGGGCTCTGGCCAATCCAAATTGGCGAGCTGCCATGACTGAGGAGTTCGATGCTCTCAAAGCAAACAACACTTGGGATCTTCTTCCTCGACTATGCGGTGTCAACATTGTAAGTGGCAAGTGGGTTTTTCGCCACAAATTCCATCCAGATGGGTCTCTTGATCGCTACAAGGCTTGGTGGGTCCTTCATGGTTTCACGCAACGTCCGGGCATTGACTTTGACGAGACTTTCAGCCCTGTGGTCAAACCAGCTACTATTCAAGTCGTTCTGACTCTGGCTCTCTCACGTGATTGGCTAGTCCATTAGCTTGATGTGAAGGATGCATTCCTCCATGGGACTCTCTCTGAGACTGTCTATTGTGTGCAGCCCTTAGGCTTCGTCGATCCGGCTTGTCCAGATTATGTCTGCCATCTCAACAAGTCTCTATACGGGCTTAAGTAGGCTCCACGTGCATGGTACAGTTGTTTTGCCACACATCTTCTCTCTCTGGGTTTCATTGAAGCTAAGACCGATACATCATTATTCATTTTTCGCTGTGGCGCCGACACGGTCTATTTGTTACTCTATGTGGATGATATCATACTCACAGCCTCCTCTGCCGATCTCCTTCGTCGGACTATCACAGCCCTTCATCAGGAGTTCTCTATGAAAGACCTTGGAACGCTTCATCACTTCCTCAGATTATCAGTAACTCGACAACATTGCTCCATGCACCTTTCTCAACGTCACTACATTCTTGAGATACTTGACCGGTTGGTATGACCGACTATAAGCCGTGCAGTACTTCAGTTGACACGCACTCCAAGCTTTCTAGTGATGGAGATCCTGTTGATGATGCCACCCACTACCGTAGCCTTGCTGGTGCCTTACAGTACCTGACCTTCACGTGGCCTGACATTGCATATGCTGTTCAACAAGTTTGTCTGTTCATGCATGATCCCAGAGTGCCTCATCTTGCGCTTGTGAAGCGCATTCTTCGCTATCTTCGTGGCATACTCGACCACGGTCTTCTGCTACACCGGACTTATCCAAAGAATTTGGTCGTCTACACCGATGCTGACTGGGCAGGATGCCCTGATACCCGGAAATCAACATCCGGCTACGGCGTTTTCCTCGGTGACAACCTCATCTCCTGGCCATCTAAGCGGCAGCATACCGTCTCGCGGTCCAGTGCAGAGGCTGAGTACCGTGCAGTGGCCAATGGCGTTGCTGAGACGAGCTGGTTACGCCAACTCTTGGCCGAGCTCCACTCTCCACTTCGTCGAGCTACTCTTGTTTACTGCGACAACATCAGTGCCGTTTATCTCTCCACAAATCCAGTACAGCATCAACGGACCAAGCATGTCGAGATTGATCTACACTTCTTCGCGAGCGAGTCGCACTTGGCCAAGCCCGCGTTCTTCATGTTCCTACATCTTCCCAGTACGCGGACATCTTCACCAAGGGCCTACCGACTTCCGTCTTCATGGAGTTTCGATCCAGTCTCTACGTTCGTCCTTCTTCCGTTTCGACTGCGGGGGAGTGTTAGACATGCAGTCCTGCCTCTACACGTTACCGAGTTAGGTAACTGTATCTGTCCGGCACGGCAATAGTTTTGGCCGGTTGGCTATGTTGAGTATAACCAGGATTTCTACTTTGATTCCCTTTCGGTTGTAATCCCAGACTATATGTAAGCCTAACCGGTCAACAGAATTATTCATTGCGTGAGTTATTTCCACTTTCAGTTTCCAAAAGAAAAAATAACTTGTGCCCAATTATTCGGCCGTTGTCGTACCGAAATGGCCTTAGGTTCATGCAGATTTTAGTTTGGACGAAGAAGGGCATGCCCATTGCAGACTGGTCTAGCTAGCGAAAATGAAACGTTGAATTGGAAAAGGGCTCCCTGCGTTCACGGGGACTAAATTCCTGTGGAATTCCTACATTTCGAAAGTTCCAACACGAGAGAGTATGTTAGATTCTCCAGTGGAAGTATAGGAAAACTCCATCAAGTTCTTTACGAGAGAGTATGTTAGATTCTCCAGTGGAAATATAGGAAAACTCCATCAAGTTCTTTATAGAAACGGAGTTTTGCGAATTCTCCCTGGAACTGGAAGATCATTTCAAGATCTTTCAATATATTCGAGGGTTCAATATGACTATTTTCGCTTCGGCCAATACAAAAGATTACAAAAGATGAGACTTTTGGACTGTGGAGCGGCTTTTTGCTAAAAGATGAGGGGGAAACTAAGATGTTGGAGAAGTGAAATATACAGATCACAAACGTAGATTGCTCGTGGCTTTGCTCGTGGCTATAAATTGAGATGAAAGCTTTAGAATTTTGTAACCTAATTAATCTTCCGTCTGATATGCGGGACAAACATCGTTATATGTTGTCTTACTCCCACGGTATGTGAATTTTGTATGACTATTATGGTATAATTTTATTCCTCTTACTCCCACGGCTTTTCACTAATCATCACTTTTTTAGACGCAGTACTCGTCATTCTTACTGATGTGCAGTGTTTTTCTTGTTTTTCTTTGGCACTTAGTAGTCGAATTTTTTTTGTACGAATAAGCTATTTTTTATTTAAAATTATAGGAATATACCCGCGAGAAAATTTTTACAAAAATAGGCTCCAGTCGCCCATAGAGAAGGCGACTGGAGCCAATCGCCCAACCAGGGGCCAACAGAGTCCCAGTCGCCCTACCCTCAGGCAACTGCAGCCAATCGCCCAATGGGGGGGGGGGGGACATGCAGTGCAGTCACCCCCCCCCCAATTGGGCGACTACATTCAGTCCCCGTGAATTTTTTAAATTTTGTCAATTTTGTAGTTTTTAACTAGGAAAAAATCTGCTGAAGTTGTAATAAAAGTTTATGTTCATTGCATGTTGTAGGTGCGTAAAAAATTTTGGGAAATTTTCTTTAGAAAGGATTGACTGTAGAACAATTGGTACATACGATGGTAAGTGATATTTTGATGTTACTGAGAATTCGTGTGCGAAGAAAACCAGTATGTTAATATTGTTAGATGATTTGATATGTGAATGATTGAATGCGAAAAGATGAGATAATCGGTCTATTTGAATTTAAATAAACTTCATAATACAGTTGGGAGTAACATGCCGCATACTTTTTTATTACATGCATAACATATAGCATCATGTGCGACTAACCCACCCAACTGCACGTACGACCTACTGTGTGGACCGGGGCCATTTTCCCTTCCTTGCCGACTCGGCGTTGAACTCGTTGGCGGCCATTTTTTCCTTAGCCGCCATTTCCTCTTTCTCTCGTGCTCCCTCTCACGAGCCTCCCGCTCCCTACGCGTGCACGCTTCGAGATGAGTTTTCCTCTTGCGTTGTATACGCATAGTTTGCTCATTCTTGCAGCATTGCTCCTCCTGAATCTCCGATGACCTTGCGACATTCCACTCCACGAAGTCGAGGGCCCATTGGTCCTCAAGGTGGATCTCAAGATCGATCAATTTGCGGTAGGCACATAGGGATTCTGGGGACTGTAAATATAGGGGAGATATTGTTAGTGCATGCTGTGAAGGAGAAAAGGTAGGGGAAAATGGTGCACCTGGTCCTTACCGGCTGCCGATAAGTTGTGGTGTCTAGACGGCGGCCGGGGTAGTCACTGGAGTAGTTTGCGCAACCCCAGTAACGCATACCTAGTTTGATGCGGTACTTAGACTTAAAAAACTTGCAAGTGTCCCCACACCAACAAAGGGGGGTGTCTCCCCCTCGGGTGGGAGTTATGGTGAACGCTCGGTGGGAATGTTCGGGATGAGGTTATTGCTACGGGGCCCCTCATTGCGGGGAGCTGACCTAGTAGCACGCTGGGCTTGTTCTGCCCGGGCCACAATAGCCCTTATTTTCTCATCGCGGGCAGCAGCTGATCGTGCTAGGTCACAGGTCTCCTCCCATTGCTTCTTCTGCCTTTTGTCCATCCCGGTGCGGTGAAGGAAGCGCGATGTAGTGTGGGGTTTGGTCGTATAGTGTTCCCTGCGAAATAGAACGCACCCAATTTATAGGGTTCGTTTTCCTCTACTCGTACGTGTAAAACTGGTGTGCGTGGTCCTAGCACTGAGTAAAGCTGGGCCGTGTTGTTATGTCACTGCGAAAAGCTGCGTCGCCATGCCATGTGACTGTGCAAACTTGGCCTCTTTTGTCATGGCTCTGTGCAAAACTGCCTTCTTTTGTCATGTCTTTGTGCAAAGCTATCCCCTTTTGTCATATCACTGCGCAAAGCTGCCCCCTTTTGTCATCTCACTGTGCAAAGCTGCCCCTTTTGTCATGTCATTGCTCAAAGCTGCCCCCTTTTGTCATGTCACTGCGCAAAGCTCCCCCCTTTTGTCATATCATTGCGCAAAACTGCCGTCTTATGTCATATCTCTATGCAAAGCTGACCTCTTTTGTCATGTTTCTACGTAAAGCTGCCCCTTTTTGTCATGTCATTGCGCAAAGCTGGCTGTTTTTGTCATGTCACTGCGCAAAGCTGCCCTCTTATGTCATGTCTCTGTGCAAATATTACCTCTTTTGTTATGTCACTACGCAAAGCTGCCCTCTTTTATCATGTCACTGCGCAAAGCTAGCCTCTTATGTCATGTCTCTGCGAAAAACTGGCCTCTTTTGTCATATCTCTGGACAAAGCTGCCCTCTTGTGTCATGTCTCTAGACAAAGCTGCCCGATTTTATCATGGTGTCATTGCACTAAGTTCTCTCGTTCTATATAAAAAGCACGGTTGGGGTTCCATGAAAGTAGGAGTAGAGAACCCTGTAAATCGAACACAGAAGGACCTTCTCCGTCATGCAGATACATACCAATGCAGAGGCCGAGGGGCTTGTCGGAGCGGGGTCACCAAAGGAAGACCTTCCCGTGGAAAGAAGTGAGGACTTCGGTCCTAACCACCGCTTGATACCCAGGAGGCGTGTTCAACCAGTGTGGCCAAAATGCAGACACAATGAGGACGCAGTCGTGCAGGTCGTTGAAGGCCATTTCGATGGCGGGCGACGTTTCTTCTGATGCCCACACTCCAGGGTACAAATTGCTAATAATATATTTTTTGTTACTGCTTATAGAGCCTCTTTGTTTACTGTCCTTTCCCGTAGATAGCAAAATGCGACTTCGCCGGCTGATCGACCCTTCTCATGAACTGTATATTGTCAGGCACGTGGATACATTATGGGATCCAATCTTTGAGTTGGAGGAGCGACTCGACACTCTCAATGAGGAGAACAATGATATCCGCCAACAGATGCAACGCGAGAGGGCCAACGAGGAGGTTGTCAACATAGGAAGCTTGTACGATCTGACATGTTGCTGTGCAAACCCTAGCTGCATATGTGCGTGCTACTACAACGACGGCCAGCCCCGTCCGAGGCAGTCCCCTCAGCAATACTCTATATGGGTGCCATGATTCTCGTTTGACATATAGGCAACGAGGTGTATGGTTGTACTCCAACAGCACGAGAATGCATAGTTGCCCACTCATCCCAACATTGCACAGCGTTTGCGAGACCCATCCCCTCTATCCTTCTACCTCCGGACTGCACTTGCACAAGTACAATGTATGACTAGTAATGGTATAATTTTATCGGTTTTGCTATTGTACAATCAACTGAAAAAATTTTATCCTGTACTCATCTAAAGTTGCACTCTCAGTCACTTAAAGTTACAGTGTACTAATTCCTCTTACTACCACGTTTTTTTCCTAATCATTCTTACCAGGGAATACATTTTTTCACGAATTTTGGCGAATTTTGGATTTCTCGGCCATCCCAAAAAAGCCCAAATTGGTCAAAAAAATTCAGCCGATTTGAAATTTTCTAGCCCAATTAGGGGACCGAGAGATGGGCCTGATGGCGCTCCTGGCCGGCACAAGACGGTGAGCATGAGATGGCGTTCGGCCCCTCAGGTCCCTGGCTCCTTCCCCATCGACCAAAAGTGACCAAGACTAGGTTTTCATTCCTCATCCTTCATGATCGAAAATCGACCAGCCGTTGGCGGCAGCGGTAAGGGAGGGGAGGCCCTTGTCATTCCCCATCCTTTGCAACCAAAAATCGACCGGCACTAGCGGTGGTGCCAAGTGAGGGGGTGACAGCACCGGGAATAGTGGGAGGCAGAGCCGGCAAGGGAAGGGGGAGGTGGCACTGGCAAGGGGCAAGGGAAGCAATCATGGAGCGAATGCGGCCTCCGACAGGGGGGAGGCAGCGCCAGCAAGGGTAAGCAACGTGCCGATGTTTGAAATTTATTAGATTTTTTGTATTCAAACTGAATTCTTGAATTTTTCTCAAAAACCAAATTTTTTGAAATTTCTGAATTCCTGATTTCTCGAAGGGTCCGAATTTTTTCTTAACCGAAAATGTTTTCCCTAATTCTTACTGGTAAGCAGTGATTTTCTTGCGTTCCATAATCCCTTTGGTGATGGTTCAATAGAGTTAGGTTTTGATTCTTGACATTGTTGCAGTTTTCATCTAGCTATTTTAGTCCAAGTAGGATCCTGATTGGCATTTAGTAGTCATCGTTTTGGCACTTGCACAAGCAGGCTGCTTGTGGCAGTTGAAGAGGGCGCCCAGGGCGTGTGTATCGCCAGAGCGTAGTCACCTAGTTTGGCAAGCCAGATGGAGAAGCAAACTTGCGCACCACGGCGGAGAAGAAGAGGAAGAACATTGCAGCCCGTTTAGTTAGGCTGAAAAAAGTAGTTTATAGCTAAAATTATATTGTAACTGGCTGAAATTGCACTGTATCTGATAGTAACTTATTTTATATAATCAAATTTAAAAAAAATAAAAATAGAAAAAAGGTTAGCACATGCAAATGAATACGGGAAATAAAGAACCTCAAAAAAGCTCAAAAAAATGCAAAAGGCTAGAAAAAGTTGAAATTTAAGAATAGCAAAAAAAAAAATCAAAAGTTAGAAATTTAAACCGAAATAAGCGGAGCCTAAATTTTCTAGGGAACTTTCACATTCCAGGTCAGGATCACCTGCGGCCACAGTACGTACCGGCTGGCGGCTATAGGAAGCCGACTGCAAGAAATGTGGATCGTGGGATTGGCGCGTGAACGGCGAAAGATTGAACAAAAAGAAGAAAAAAAAGAGAAATTCTGTGCACTTTTTCTTTTTTCTTTTCCTCGTGTCGATCAGAACCATTGGTGTGATATATTCCTCATTTATGGTACCGTGCAGTCAACTGCAGCAGATCACAGGGACTTTCTATAGAAGATACGTTTGTAGTCACGACTGACCACCGCTTGAGCCGGAGAAGATGACGAAGCCCGCCGACCGGAGCATCAATCTTTAAGCTGATCCAATTGTATGAAATTCTACTGATTTTATTCTAAAATATAGTCGACAGATTTCTAGCACTTTCGTAAAATAAAATTGGTGAGGGGGCTCAATATAATTTTACTAAACACCTTTTTATTCCTCTTCCTCCTATTAGATTTTTTGCCAGGTTACTCATCCTATTAGATTGATATATTCAAACATTTCGGAGGGATTAACATTAGATTGAAGATTGTTAGTTACACTAAACCATTAATGTTTGTGTCCCTTGCGTGTTCGTGATAATATATTCCTGGTGTTCTCACGTGCTCCTGATGATGTTCCTCGATCTTCCTTTTGTCTTTTTTAAAGGATTCCTGTCCGTCGCTCTTTTCTCACTATCCCTTGTTTACTTGTGCATATTTCAGTTACTTCAAGCTGCAGCCGATCAGTGTTCTCACATGTAGGCCCTCTTTGATTCAAACAAATTTTCAAAGGGAAAATGGAGGAATTCAATTCACAGGAAAATTTTCTGTGACAGGTGTTTGATTTGTAGGATTGCTTCAAAGGAAGTTCATAGGATAGGAAGGAATTCAATTCACAGGAAAATTTTCTATGAGAGGTGTTTGATTTGTAGGATTGCTTCAAAGGAATTTCATAGGGTAGGAAAAATTCCTATAAATTTTGGAGGAATTCTAGCATCAGGTCTAACCTCATGTTAGCAATGGTTTTAAGAGTGACAATGTACCCTCTCTCATCCTCTCCATTTTGATTTGTAGGATTGCTTCAAAGGAATTTCATAGGGTAGAAAAAATTCCTGCAAAATTTGGAGAAATTCTAGCATGAGTTCTAACCTCATGTTAGCAATGTTTTTAAGAGTTCCAATGCACCCTCTCTCATCCTCTCCATTCTCTCTCTGTAATCAATTAATTTCTTTAATTTTACGTATGAGGCAACCAAACATATCTTTTGAACAATTCCTATAGTTTTGTTCTCTTCAACAAGCAATGACATTTCAATCCTATGTTTTTTCAATTATATTCCTGCGTTTTTACAACTTTGTGAATCAAAAAGCCATATATTTTAGAGGGAGTTTATGTATACAATACATACGTAACACTTACAATTGTAGATGGGTCGATATGATTTCACTATATGATAGCATCATTTTATTCCTCTATTAGATTGGTAGATTCAAATATTTCATAGGGAATAACATTAGATTAATGATATATTTTTTCAAAGTACAAGGTGGATGCACACACTTCACACACACCATAATCATACCACCCATGGACGCTTGTTCACATACTTGGATTTCATCAAGACATAAATCCTGATGGATGGAGTATTAATCCACAGGCCTAGTTACGTGGCCACGAACCAACTTCCAACATTAGATTGGTAGATTTTTAGTTACATTAAACCTTTTAATTTGGGAAATGCTACTGTTCATACATACGAAGGAACAGATAAAATCATACGGTTGTAACATTTTTCGCTCATGTATACAATATTTCTTAGATATGTATGCAACAAAAAAACGATGAGAGTACTCCCATCGTACGCTCCGATGCAACATTTCTCATCCATGTATGTAACATTTCTTGGATATGTATGCAACAAAAAACAAAGAACGATGAGAGTACTCTCATCATACGCTCTGATGCAATATTTCTCGGCTATATATGTAATATTTCTTAGCACTCTAAGGAAGCTCTAAGGAAGCTCTCACGTTAACCAGAAAGATCTAGTTATCTATATATCTGGTGTAACCAGAAAGATCTAACCATCTATATATCTGATGGATCTAAGTTATAACGGCTCAGATCGACTCCAAATAACTCTGAGGACTAGCCATCTATCTAACGGGTCAAATCTCTATATCTATAATAATTAGGCACTCTGAAGAAGTTCACACATTAACTAAAAAGATATAGCCATCTATATATCTGGTAGGTCTAAGCTATAATGGCTCAGATCAACTATAAATAACTCTAAGGACTTGCCATCTATCTAACGGGTCAAATCTATATCCATTGGACCCAAATAATAATTGCTAGTTTTAATCTACATGCGGGTCCAAAATATATCTGTGGATTTAAAACAACAGAATTCTATATTTATAATAACTAGGCACACTGAGGAAGCTCTCATGTTAACCAGAAAAATCTAATCACCTATTTAGCTGATGAGTCTAAGTTATAATGGCTTAGATAGACTCTAAATAACTCTGAGAATTAGCCATCTATCTGTCGGGTCTAATCTATATCCATTGGACCCAAATAATAATGGCTTATTTTAATCTATATGCAGTCCAAAATATCTGTGGGTCTAAAAAACAGAAATCAATCTAATAGTCTGTATGGGAATTCAATTGCCGTAGTGTCTCAAGCTTTATCTATGGCTAGGTTGCAAAAAGAAACAAAAGCACGTAACACAATTGCACATGTTTCTAAAGTAAAAAATTGTATCTTCACGCAACACAATTGCACATGTTTGTAAAGTAAAAAATTGCATCTTTCCTTTTTATTTTGTGGCCTCTTTCTTTTCTCACGAGCACAGAGCACGGGAGAAGGATGAATTAGGCCCTACTCATTTTAGCTTGAATTTCTGACTTCTGGCTTATTTTTTTACTATTCCTAAATTTCGCCTTTTTCTGGCTTTTCGGCTTTTTTTGAGCTTTTTTGTTGGTTCTTTTTCCCGTATTCATTTGCATTGTCCGTGATGGGCTAATCAGTTTTTTCCATTTTAAATTTTTTAAATTTAGTTATGCCAAATAAGCAACCATCAGTTACAGTGTAATTTTAGCCAGCTATGGTACAATTTCAGCCATAAACCAGCTTATTTCAGCCTAACTGAGTGGCACCTCAAGATGTCCACTCACCGGCACCGCACTCCAGTCGTTGATAAGGATTCACCACCATTCGCTCTTTCCATTGGTGAGACTACTTGCTGCCATTATCTCGATGAAGCGGCCATTGCGGCAGGCACTCCCGCTCCCGCTGATAAGCTTTTGCCTCCCACCAACGTCCGCTTGCCGGCGCTGCACTCCAATTGCATATGAGGCTTCCCTGTAGTCTTCTCTCTCCATAGCTGAGGCTGCTGGTGGTGGTCTAGATGCTGCCATTGTAGTAGCGCACATTAACAATCGACGACAGCGTTGAGCATGCTGTTAGACCATGTGGATAGGTCGTGATTATGGTGAGGATGAAAAATTGATATTTAGGTTGCATTGAAATTTGCGTTTGTGAAAGTTTCGAACAATGCACTATTGTGAAACTGAAGTTTGCTGAAATCTTCGGCTTGTGCATGGCGTTAGACTAGCTCTTCAGGGTTGTCTCGGGTACATTTCTGGAAAATGTGGAAATTGATTTCATGTTTATGGGTGAATTATGGTGTATTATGCATGTGTAGACTGATGTTGATTAAGTTGAATAGAACTTATGCCGGAAAAATGTTCTTTGCTCCTTGCATATGCAGGTTGAGCATGGAGGCCATCATGGTCGACGACGACGTCGACGAGGTGGATCGAGACTAGGAGGGGAAGATCTGCAGTTCAGGCTATCGAAGATGTCACGAGATAGTCGGGCTCATGCTTGGGAACGTGGAGATCAAAGGTTGATGATGCGTGCAGAAGCTACGGGAGGTGCGGTCTTAGAGGCTTCGACATATGACGAGTTGGAAATGTTGGAATTTTTAAAAAGCCATGTTATGAAGGGTTTCAGGTCCCTTAGTTGTTGGAAAATAAGGGAAATTCGTGGCCTTGTGGATAAGGACATGTTTTAGGGCTTTAGCACTTAAATAGAAGGGAGAGGTTAGAGTTAACTACAAATTTTTGGGAGAAAACTTTTGGATTTTCGTGCTAGGATTTTAGGGGTTCCATGAGAACACTTTGTATCCACATAACATCATCATCATCTAGCAATGCAAAACAGCTCTTGATCCAATCCTCGATCAAAGCATCCTTTTGTTCTTAGGTTTTGTCTGGTTTTTGTGGAATCGGGTGATTTCATGATCCGTGAGGGATTCAATTATTTTTGAGGAATAGGTTCATATAGGCTTAGAAACAGATCTACAAAGTTTTGTTGGAAATCTCCAAATCAATTGAAAGTTATCACAATTTTAAGGTTTGAACTAGTTTTTTATCATCTCATGTTGTGATATGAATTTCTCCACATATAGTTGATGATTCTTGAACTTTCTGTTTGGAATAAATTCTTGAAATCCTTGGCATTATGTGTGCTAATTTGTGGTCAATTGGAGTTGATTTGTAGAAGTTAGATCGATTTTCATTCGTGTCAGTCGTGCTGATTTCAAATGGTGAATAGTGTCAGGAGGTCAGACCACCAACTACATAGAGATCAGACCGCCCTCGCCATTGTGGTCTGACTAGCCAATAGGTTTTATTTTCAATTTTTGTTGCTATTTTGTTTAGGGCTTGTTTCTTGGGTTTCAGTAGACATAATCTGTTATTAAGGTTGTTTTTCTTCTAGTTTAAGATTGAAAGACCGAAGATGACAACAGAGGGAGTTAATGATGCCTTTTATTTTTTTTCCAAGTGTTCAACACTCCTTCACTTTAATAGCTACAAAGCTATTAAGATTAGGATAAGAAAATACCAAGGGACAAGCAAGCAAAGCAGCTAAAATTTTGAAAAGAATCAGCAAAATCGGAAGAACCATTGTTTATACTGCAGTACTACCAATTTTTGGAAGTACCACTGTTAGCACTGTCATACTACCGATTCTTGAAGAACAGTAATTTCAACGTGAGTTCAAAAACAAGAATAGATGGAATTTGACCTACATTAGTCATTGACCACAGTTGAGTTTAAGTGTCCTTATACATCCAAAGACAAAGAAATCGTTTCTAGACACAAGTTCTTTACAAGTTGACCTACATTAGCCAAAACATGCATTATGCAATCTTAAACCACTGACCTAGATCATCCCAACTCAATTCATGACTCAGATTCCCTAAGCCCTATTTTTCTGCGAAGATCAGAAGTACCACGATTACCACGCTGGTACTTCTGCACTGCAGTACTACCGCGCCCCAAAGCGGTACTCCCAAATCATGCAAACCTGAACTGGACCTCTCTGAAAAAACATACCACGACTCAGAGTGGAACTACCATTCGAGTGGATCTACCACACTCACAACGTCGGTAGTACGAACGGCACTACCGCATAAATACATGCGGTACTTCCGATATTCCTGACACTTCCAGAATACAGTCCAAGCCAAATGCAATTTTTGCAAAACCAATTCACCACTCCACAAAACTTGCAATGGTTCATCACAACAGTATCCTGGACCTTCTCACGTGGTCATTCAATCTCCTCCTTGATGAATCCATTAGCAATTCTCAAAAATACAAATTGGAGGTGGTTTTAGAAAAAGAAATTTTGCAAAGAGAGCTCAAAATGGTCAAAAGAAGATTGCGAAGAGCTAAAGATGACAATTTGAAACAGAGATAGATAGAAGCTACTAAAAATCGCAATTTTGCTCAAAAACTTCATATCCACCAACAGGGTTGGGAAATCTCACTTTAGATCCATATGAAAGAGTAATTGCTCGGTTTGACCTTTGTTATAGTGAGAGGTGATAGAAAATCATAGCAACATAATAAAGCTCCAAAAATTAAGATTTTGCATGAAAACACCATATCACGTTCTAGATGTGCATTTTTTACCTATCTTTTCCCCTCTTTGATAATGGAATCATCAGGATGTATAGAAGAATATAGAGCATGATTGAAATGAAGTTGATGCAATTTATGCATTTTATTCATTTTGAAGCATTTGGAGCCATGAAGATTATCCAAAGTAACTTTTCAAGTATTACACCAAGTCATAAAGAGTGAAATTGCTGCCTAGATCATGCCAAAACATATATAGCCGAGCTCAAGCCTAATAAGCAATAATTCTGAAGTTAAATGAATTTTTAGCATGTCAAATTATCCAGAAATGCGCCAAGCCATGTCAACAGACTAAATGAAGTCAAGAAGTTACAATTGAGTAAACACTTTGTTCAAGCACTTGATATCACTTGTGATTGAGCAAATTTAGTACATTTAGCAAACTTTTGAATTCATTTTTGGTTTTATTTGAGCTTCAACCATTTTTTTTACAAAATTTAGTTTCTTTAGCCATGTGACCATTCTAAGCAAGAACCTTAAGGAAGTGATCTTGGTCATGCCTGGTGCAATAGCAAACCATCTCATGAGAAAGAATTGGTGAGATTAGTTTTTTCGTACAAAAGAGATCATTTTGCATTTTCTTGACTTAGTTCAAGAAAAAAGAGTTAATACAAACTCATATTGCAATAAAGAACTAGTATAGCTCAATCTAAATTCAAGACTCAACTTAGCTGATTTGACATGGTATGAATCATAATAGGAAGCAAGACATGATTTAGTCCATGTTTTTCCATTTAGAGAAGCTAGCATGGCAAGAGCTAAGCTACACATAGAAAGTCAAGATAAATCTAACAATCTAGTATAAGTCATGGTAAGATGTAAAGTACTTTTATCATGTCACACAAGGATAACAATCAAGGCTTCATGTATTTATATTACAATGCGTATCACTGAATTTAAATATGATGCAATAAAAATCTCAGCTCCCCTTGAACAACTGAATCAATTTTAGAAATAATTTGGTTCAAGTTGAGTTATGTCATCATTAAGCTCCAGAAAATCTCAAATAAGTCCTCTTGAACCAAAGCAGTAAGCAAGAGGAAAGAAGTTTAGACAGAAAGAAAAAGATGGTAGTCCTTAAAGCATAGACAAGATAGAAGGATTACTATGGCTCAGACTCACTCTCATCTACTTCAAATGACTCTAGAACTATTAGTTGGTCATCTAAAACATAATGGAGTAAATATGTTCCTTGTCTACCCAAGGGGCCCCTACTAGACCTAAATGAAGTGAGTGAATTCAAACTAGTGAGAAGAGAAGCAACTAATAAGCTGCATCCTAGGATCACAAAATGAAAATGAAGTCTAACCAGCTGAGAATGATGACCATTCTGGTCTATAATAGAAATACTAACCCAAATGCATCCAATAAACAAGGTGCAACAGAATGAAAATGTATATATAATATAGAAAGTACATGATACTCCCATCAACTTAAGCCATAAGGACAAACCACCCCAAGCCCTCCCCGCAGGGTCATGAACCTCGAGCTATTTATAGGCTTGGTGAAAATATCAGCCAACTAGTTGTCACTCTCCATAAACTAAAGCACTATATCACCCTTCTCTACATGGTCTCGAAGAAAATGATATCGGATATCTATGTACTTTGTCCTGGAGTACTGCACTTAGTTAACCCATAGTCCCGTAAGGTCGAAATCATCCAAAGCACCTGACTACAGCAACTAGCGGTTGCAACATACTCGGCCTCTACGGTGGACTGTTGATGCGGATACGCACATGCTTAGCACTTTTAAGTCAAATACATTATTTTACTTGAAAGAAGTATTGAGTCGTATTAAATATTGTTAGATGAATTTGTTTCTTAATGAATTTCCTTCTATTCGTGGGAACGATGTACTACCTTATGCCAAATTCTTGTTTATTATTAGGTTTGAATATTATGATGATTCCAGGGCCAAAGCAATGGAGAAGCACAAGGAGGGTAATCATATTTGCTACCAAGAACAAAAAGCTCAAAACCCATGGGAATGGAAAGGAGAAAGTCAAGCAGCCCATGCAGCTGATCAAGGAGGAAAGAAGCCCATGCAGTGGGAGAGCAAAACTGGAGGAGCCCAAGGACTTAAACTATAAGTTTTGGATAAGATTTCCAAGCATGGCTGTATATATCCCTCGTGGATATAGAGGCCGGATTTTATATCCTTTATCTAAAAAAAGATTTTCAAGCCAAATTCGGACTTTCCACGTGTTCAACCCAATTCAAAGTCGGATTCAACTCAGGATTCAATTCGGATTCGGTTCGGGACAGCCTGACAAACAGTTACTAAAAAGGTCATACCTTTCACAAACGGAGTCCGATTCAGATGTTCTTGTACTCGTTGGAAAGATAATTTCAAGGGCTACGCAATGGATCTAGTCCCACCTTCAAATTCATCACGGATAAAGAGTTATGACTGAAACAATATGATGGGTGAAAAGTATAGTTTCCTTTTGTGAGAGTTCGTATCTAAATCTATATAGGGTTGAGTTGTACTTGGTTTGGGGACCATATGGACGTCCCAAGGGGCTATATAAGCCTTGTATTGGCAGCCTTTAAGGCTCAGACTACTTTTGATAATGGAATACTCTTGTTGTTTTTTTATGGCCGACCCAACTTGAGGGAATTGAGAGTTTGCTGAAATCAAGATCGTTCAACCTTTCCGTTGGGAATTGGGAGCGCGATGGAACTTCATCGGTGGTCGTGAAGTTTAGCACATTTGGTTGGGGAATTATAGAGTGCTAACTCTTGCATTGGCAACGGGGGATCACTACGATTCATCAAATCCACGTGAGTATCTTGATCCTACGTCGAGAAGATCAGGCGACCCCGTATCATCTTGGTATCAAAGCGCGGTTTGCTCGGTAGGATTATTTACCCTTACTTTTAGATTGATTTACTTCTGTTCCTATTGTCCATTAAAACCGAAAATTGCCACAAAAAAATTTCCGAACCTTTAGATTAATCTGTGATTTCGCGTGAGTTTTATTAGGTTTTGGTCCATTAGAAGTTTTGTTTAGGTGATGATCGTTTGTGTTCTTTTGCGTAGCTTAATCTTTATGTTCATTCAAAACCAAAAATAAATAAATAAATTCGATCAGCTATAGTACGCGATCTGCTACAGTGCCGCGCTGCTACATTACACGATTGCTACAGTAGTTTGCCGCTACAGTGTTTTCAGAAGTTGCTACAGTACCTTGGCGCGCTACAATGCACAAAAAAATTTCCTCGCTGATATTTTTTTTCATCAATTGAGACTAGCTGTTGAATATTGCATCTAGGGCTGCTCTTAAGTATTTTACACCTTGTTGAATATTTGTGACCTGTGCAAATTCAAAGAGACTATTAAATCTAGTTCGGCCTTCAAAAAAAGGAAAAAATCACAAGATTGACAAAAAAAGAGAGAGAAGAAGAAGAAGAAGAAGAAGAAAAAAACAATGGCCGAATTTGGGTGAGTTCTTAGTCCATAAATTCAGATTGTGTAATTTAATTTCTTGAGCAATCTCGTTCCCTTACTTTCAGATCATTGTAATTGGTTAGCATCTCTCCTAGTACTTGGTGCAAAACGAGATATCTAATCTTTAATTTCAGATTGCCTCTAGTTAGCTCATTCCTTTGTTTGCATCGAGTCACATTGATCTTTGTGTGTGCGTTTATATACTTCACTTAAACCTATTGGATCAACACTTAGGCAAAGTTTCTAGCTTGGATTATTACTTAATCTTACAACATCGTGCAAATTCAGATTGAGTATGACAAACACTGCCATACCAAGCTCCACCATATAACCATTATAGTGCAAGTAGTGAACACTCTTGAATTCGCTTAATCATCACGTTGCTGTTGTCACTTCTACCAGGTGTAAGTTTATTGGCCTTAATTCACTTCGGAAGGGTAAGACTTTACTTGAGAGAGAACATAGTGAGATTGAGTGATTTCCATTATTATACACCCATTTGTTTCTTGCATAACTAACCATGTCAGGTGGAGAACACCATGATGAGAATGGTGAAACAAATGAAACTCAATCATTCGTCAAGCAATATCAATTTGGGGCACTCCGTGAACACTTTCAACGTGAGCTACGCCAAGGGCTCGATCAACTCCGTGAGAAGCATGATGCTTTAGCTAATCAAATTGCAAGGGAGATGCAAAATATGGAGATACAAGCTGATGAAAATGTGCACCAATTGCGGGAGGACATTGGAGCCCTCACTAGGCTCATTGTTCAAGGAGGAGAAGCTGCTGCACATGTACCTCCTGCACCGCAACACCAAGTGGCGGCCAACGTGGTGCGTACACCACAGCTCAGAGGACAAGGAGGAGGGCATGGCCAAGGTCTAGGTGGAGGCAGTGGTGGCCGTGGTGGTGCTACACATGCGATGGAATGGGTTGGTGATTTTACTTTGCATTACAATGACCACTATCGCCGTCCACTCAATGAAGATGATGGATTGGGCAAGCTCAAGTTTTTCATGCCCAAGTTTGTAGGTGGAACTGATCCCGAGAAGTATCTCACTTGAGAATTGAAGGTTGACAAAATATTCCATATGCATCACTATACGGATGAGAGAAAGATACAGTTGGCATCACTTGAGTTTGAAGGCAATGCTTTAGATTGGTGGGAACAAGTCATTACTCAAAGAGCTGAGAATGGAGTAGACCTTGTGGCATCATGGCAAGAGATGAAGCGAGAAATGAGAGCCCGTTTTATTCCTCGTCATTACAAGCATGATCTATTTGATAAATTGCAGAGCATCAAGCAGGAGAAGAGACTTTTGGAGAGGCATACACCACAGTTCTATCCAAGTCCATCCTTCAGTTCTTATGCCGCTACTGGTATGTCATGTGAGAAGATGACCGAGCATGGGACTTTCCCTTCGGTCAAGGAGATATCTAGTACTTCCCCATTGCTACAAACAACACTTGAGATACATCAAAACCCATGTGAGAGTGAGAGCCACATAGCCAAAGGGAAAGAGAGTATTAAAAAGAGTGAGTTGTGTGATTCCACCATATGTGAATTTGAGAGCATCCAAATTGAGAGTGTGAGAGAAACACCAAAAGAGAAGAAAGAGGTAGATGATGGACAAAGTGAGGTTGATTTTGAAACTAACACATTAATGTCTATTTCTAGTGTTATTTCTTACATGAGCAGGTTAAAATTGACGACGAGGAGTTGAACACTCAACAACCGGCATCCTTCAAAGCAAAAGATGAGGAGATAACCACAGAAGAAGATGAAGTACTTGCTGTCCCGTGGATACACCATGACGATTTCATACTTACAACACCTACATCAACTGATGAGAGTGATAAAGGTAACAATATTGGTGCTGAATTTAATTGCAAAACGGTGAGTAATTACAAGAATTCATGTGTTCATTCAAAAATTCCATGTTTTAAAATTTCTTTGCTCAATTTACATGATGTGGAATTAATTACTCATAAGGAAGTTCTGACTCGAATATCTCCTAGTGATTCTTTGTATTATATCATGTTCGATGACCCTAGAGAGCTATCTAGTGTGATTGAGGATGTTGCTGAAATTTCATGTTTAAAATCACTAGTTAGTTCTTATGCCTACACATATAAGTTCAATTTGATCGGATATTATGGTGTAGATGACAACTTTTATGTTTATCGAATATGCATTACATGTGATAAGCTTGCCGAGTTGAAATTGCATATTTTGGACAAACAATGTTTTATACCACGTCATGATCACAATAAGATGAGGTTTAACAATAGTGCTTGCTATTTACAAAGATTTCTTGTGCCTACTTGTTCCTCTTTTTATGAACAATCGTGTACAAATAATCAGAGTAGCGCAGTTGAAGCAATGAAAGCACTTAAAATTTTCTCTTCCATATTTGAACCGTTTGATCTAGTTTTGCCCATTAATGACTTGTCCACGTACTTCGCAAAGTCGAGGACGACTTTTTCTTATGGGAGGGAAAATGGTGTGAATGAAAACATTGCAATGTATGCATTTGATAGCTGTTGTAGTATCAATTGGTTTGTACAAAACAGTGAGAATGAGAATGACACAATAATTGATTCATACATATACCACGCATATGTGTTGTTCTTTTTGCTTACTACACCTCTAGGTAATAATAATGTGAAAGACGGAAGGGGTGTAACTGACCAATACATATACCACGCATACACATTGTATTCTTTGTTTAGTACAATTTCATGCTATCAAAAGCCGAGGACGGCTTTTCTTGAAGAAGGGGAGGATGATGCGGATACACACATGCTTAGCACTTTTAAGTCAAATACATTATTTTACTGGAAAGAAGTATCGAGCCGTATTAAATATTGTTAGGTGAATTTGTTTCTTAATGAATTTCCTTCTATTCGTGGGAACGATGTACTACCTTATGCCAAATTCTTGTTTATTATTAGGTTTGAATATTATGATGATTCCAGGGCCAAAGCAATGGAGAAGCACAAGGAGGGTATCATATTTGCTACCAAGAACAAAAAGCTCAAAACCCATGGGAATGGAAAGGAGAAAGTCAAGCAGCCCATGCAGCTGATCAAGGAGGAAAGAAGCCCATGCAGTGGGAGAGCAAAAATGGAGGAGCCCAAGGACTTAAACTATAAGTTTTGGATAAGATTTTCAAGCATGGCTGTATATATCCCTCGTGGATATAGAGGCCGGATTTTATATCCTTTATCTAAAAAAAGATTTTCAAGCCAAATTCGGACTTCCCACGTGTTCAACCCAATTCAAAGTCGGATTCAACTCAGGATTCAATTCGGATTCGGTTCGGGACAGCCTGACAGACAGTTATTAAAAAGGCCATACCTTTCACAAACGGAGTCCGATTCAGATGTTCTTGTACTCGTTGGAAAGATAATTTCAAGGGCTATGCAATGGATCTGGTCCTACCTTCAAATTCATCACGGATAAAGAGTTATGACTGAAACAATATGATGGGTGAAAAATATAGTTTCCTTTTTGTGAGAGTTCGTATCTAAAACCATATAGGGTTGAGTTGTACTTGGTTTGGGGACCATATGGTCATCTCAAGGGGCTATATAAGCCTTGTATTGGCAGCCTTTAGGGCTCAGACCACTTTTGATAATAGAATACTCTTGTTCTTTTTGATGGCCGACCCAACTTGATGGAATTGGGAGTTCGCTGAAATCAAGATCATTCAACCTTTCCATTGGGAATTGGGAGCGCGATGGAACTTCCTCGGTGGTCGTGAAGTTCAGCACGTGTGGTTAGGCGAATTATAGAGTGCTAACTCTTGCATTGGCAATGGGGGATCACTACGATTCATCAAATCCACGTGAGTATCTTGATCCTACGTCGAGAAGATCGGGCGATCCCGTATCAACTGTGTAACACTGGACTGCTTCCTAGAGGACCAAGAAACAAGAGAAATGTCAATGAATTAGCAAGTGCCAGAAGTGCTCTTCCTATCTATCTTACAGCCGGCAAAGTCTGCATCGGAGTAGTCTCTTATGGAAAGACGGGAGGAGGAAGAGTACCAGATACCATAGTATAGAGTAGCTTGAAGGTACCTGAAGATGCGCTTCACCGCCTGACGGTGAGAAGCATGAAGAGAGGCCTGAAATTGAGCGTACAAACACACAGTGAAATATATGTCTGGCCTCAAGCAATGAGGTACAGGATGGAGCCAATCATGCTGCGGTACTCCTTCTAATCTACTAGCTCGCCATCCTCGTTAGGATCATGTGTAGTAGAGGTCAACATTGAAGTTGACACCGGCTTGCCATTACTCATGTTGAAGCATCTCAAGAGGTCTCGAATGTACTTGCCTTGATACAAGAAGGTACCCTCCCGAGTCTGCTTGATTTGGAAACCGAGGAAGAAGCTCAACTCGCTCATCATGTTCATCTCAAACTCTATGCTCATAACATCAAAAAACTAGGAAACAAGAGCATGAGAAGGGCCGGCAAAGATAATGTCATCCACATAAATCTGGAAGAGTAGAAAGTCACTGCCATGCAAGCAAATGAATAAGGTCTTATCTACCTTACCCATATCAAATCTATGACTCAACAATACGACTTAAACCTCTAATACCAAACTCTAGGGGCTTGGTTAAGTCCATAAACGGCTTTGGAAAGTTTGAAGACATAGTTTGAGTATTTAGGGTTCTCGAAACTTGGAGGCTGTCTAACATAGATCTTTTTCTCAATATACTCATTGAGGTAGACACTCTTCACATCCATCTGGTACATGTTGAAGCTCTTAGACGCTGCAAAAGTAAGCAAAATCCTAATGTCCTCTAGCCTAGCTAGGAGGCAAAGGTCTCCTCAAAATTTAAACCTTCAACCTCGAAGAAAACCTAAGCTACCAATCTAGCCTTGTTTCAAATGACTACCATATCCTCACTTTGCTTATTCTTGAAGACCCACTTGGTTCCTATAACATTACGACCACTAGGGGGCTCAACAAACGACCAAACCTTGTTCCTCTTGAAAATCTCTAACTCGGTATTGACCCAAGACTCATCAGATAATGCATGATAGATATCCTTGGGCTCGAAAGAGGCAACAAAGATAGAATGTAAATAGAAGTGAGATAAGCCATATTTTAACCACGTGACATGCACAAGGAGATCACCAATGATCTGCTTAGGTGGATGTTGACGCTGAATGTGTCTGGGAGGTCCTAAATGAGAAGAAGTGGCCTCTATCTCATGAGCTGGAGAGGTAGGAGCAGAGCCACATCTCTAGAAGAGCTAGAAGGTAAGGACTGATCTCCTTGAGGCGCACTGTCAGAAGCTGGCAGAGCGCTCATTACAACTACCAATTCCATCACTTTCCAAAACACAAACTTTAGACTACTCATTACGACCAGTTACAACTGCTATGCAAGACCGGTTGCTAGCATATTGAGTACTCAAACACACCAAATACTCGGGAATTACCATCGCTACGCTCAAAACACTCGAGAATAGCAAGTAACGCTATCGATTACAAAACCATCGAGTACCGACTACCGAGTATCGATCACTTCAAAAAGGCCATAGTGAATACTGCCATGGTTGAGGCCAGACATGATCAAAGTCAAACATGGTTGAAGTCAAACATGGTTGAAGTCGGACATGGTTGAAAACAGACGTGGTCTAAGTCGGACGTGGTCGAAGTCTACTGATCGGACACAGTCGTTCGAACCACCCAGCACAAGCTGTTCGGACCAACGATACAAGGCCGTTCAGACTACCGACTACCAAACATGGTTGTTTTGCCATCTGAAAAACTCAAGCATAGAAGCGCATCGACCAGAACATTCACAAACGCAAATTTCAATAAAGCCAAATGTCAATTATTCATCATTAACATCATGCACAGCCATCACATGGTCTCACAAGAAGGATTGAAGAGATGAGGATTCGTCAGTCAATGCTTACATACAACTCTATGGGGATAGGATGCATTGAGGACGCAATCTGCATGATTCATGTTGCCTTATTCCATCAGCTGCAAACTAAATCAAGAGATCATGCGCTAGCCAATCTCTGCTTCCGCTGTGACCTCGAAAGTGGTTGCTGCGAGAGCTCACTAACAGCAGAAGAGTAAAAAATTCCTATCCTTGGACTTCTGAGAGTTCACCGCAATATGTGCATCAAAGCATGAAGAAAGAGTATATATTAGGTGTTTTAAAGTTAGAGATCAGTTTGGAGAAAAGTTGATTAACTAGTCAAATGAACATAGATTTAGCCAAACGATTTTGAAGCAGCATGCATTTCTTTTCGCTTTCTTCGTGTGGCAAATGTAGATATATGAACGTATTAAGGATGACCGTCGAAGTTATCCAACACTAAACTTTTTCTTAATTTTACAGAGCAAGGCTACAATTTTGTATAGCTCTAAGAATGGCCGTCAAAGTTTTACAACATAAATGTAGATATATGAACGTATTACGGATGAAGGCCAAGGGCCATCCTGTCAGCACCCTGCAAAACCGATGATATGAATGGAAATGCGTTACCAAGATTTTACATCGATGTTTGTTACATTTTTTCCTTGAAAAATTTTCCAAATATTTTAGCCAACGTTTTGCAACATATAGACATCTTCATCAATGTGCTACGCCTATTTCACTATGGCATGGATGACTTGTTATGTACTATGTTACATTCCAGGCCACAGGTCTAAATGGGCTGAACACAACTAAGCCCATGGAGCAACGGAGTAAACCTTATAAGTGGTATTGGGCCTTCTCCCCCCCCCAAAAGACTAGTCAAATGGGTGGGGCCTCCCTCACACTTATAAATTGTGCTTGCTCCTCTCCCACAATCCATGTGGGACTATTCCTAACAATCTCCCCCTCACACATGGATTGGACACTTCTACAACCATGAGGTCCAAGGAGATGTTAGGCACCTGGGCTCTGATACCACTTGTTACAACTTTTGACTCTAGCCGCATGTCTAGGTCCAACTGAGTGCCACAGGTTTAAATGGGCTGAACACAACTAAGCCCACGGAGCAACAGAGCACCAGACTTATAAGTGGTATTGGGCCTTCTCCCCCCAAAAGACTAGTCCTATGGGTGGGGCCTCCCTCACACTTATAAATTGTGCTTGCTCCTCTCCCACAATCCATGTGGTCCAAAAAGTGTAACAATTGGTATCAGAGCCCAGGTGTCTAACATCTCCTTGGACCTCATGGTTGCGTATGTCCAATCCATGTGTGAGGGGAGATTGTTAGAATAGTCCCACATGGATTGTGGAGAGGAGCAAGCACAACTTATAAGTGTGAGGAGCCCCACCCATTGGACTAGTCTTTGGGAGGAGAAGGCCCAATACCACTTATAAGTCTGGTGCTGTTGCTCGTGGGCTTAGTTGTGTTTAGCCCATTTAGACCTGTGGCCTAGTATGTAACATACTACTATGGCAAAGACTAGTGATGTAGCGTGTACTTGGCAAAAACCACTACTGAAACCAGCTTTAGAGGTGAAAATTGAATGATTTCTATAGTTGCGGTCGGTTACCTAGTTTCGTAGTTCAGGTTTTATTTTTAGACTTAATAGTTGAGGGATCAAATGGAATAATTCTTAAATTCAAAGCATTCCTACAAATTTATCTACGAAAACAAATGCTCTCGCTAACCTTTCTACCATCCGACAATAACAAGCGCTTGTCTTGGCATGTTTCCGCATCCATGTCCCGCGCCTGCCTCCCCGCGCCGTACTAAACTTAGCAAGGGTAGAAAGGTCTTTTCCAGCCCCTGAAATTAGAAAAACAATATTAAATGAGTTAAATGGCTCAAATGGCATGGTAATCAAGAGGTAAATGTACTGCATGGCATTTTTGCGAAGCCAATTTTAAAAGTGACAATTTTGCGAAGCCCACTCTTTAAAGTGGCAAATGATCAATTTTCTCGTGTCAAATAGGAAGAGGTAACCATGCTGTTGATGCTGGCGCTCTTCAGAACGACAAAGATTCGGCAAAGACGCTTCTGGCTGCATTTGATAACCCCAACGGCAAACAGCAAGATTGCGGCCTGCAGCAACCTCTTCTCCCCGGACCACGACTTGCAGAACACGTACAGGGCGACCGTGACCTGGGACACCATGGTCATGGCATGCCGCCTCCACAGACCACAGCTCGTTATCTTCGATACTGTAGGCAGTCATGGGATGCAGGCCACCGAGGTGACAATATTCCCGGTATGCTAACATGCTCGTGATGATGTTCCTAGATCTTCTTTTGCCCATTTCAAGGATTCATGTCCCTTACTTTCTTTTCCCCGATCCCTTGCTTGTCCGTGGTGATCACTGCATTAATTAATCGCCCATGAGTGTGCGTATTTCAGTTACTTCAAGCACACTGAACAAAAGTATCGCCAAGTGCCAACCAGACTATATTCTTTTATCCTATTGAAACACATATTTTCAGTAAAATAACTGACACTGACTATGGTACGTATGTTTGTAAACTTTTTCGTGCTGAAAGTAGGACCTCGATGATTCTATTCGTTTCCGAAAGAAAAGAAAAAAAGAAAAAAAAATAACTTGTGCCCAATGATTCGGCCGTTGTCGTACCGAAATGGCCCTAGGTTCATGCAGATTTTAGTTTGGACGAAGGGCATGCCCATTGCAGACTGGTCTAGCGAAAATGAAACGTTGAATTGGAAAACGGCTCCCTGCGTACGGGGACTAAATTCCTGTGGAATTCCAACATTGCGAACGTTCCAGCACGAGAGAGTATGTTAGATTCTCCAGTGGAAATACAGGAAAACTCCATCAAGTTCTTTGTAGAAACGGAGTTTTGCGAATTCTCCCCGAAACTGGAAGATCATTTCAAGATCTTCCAGCATATTCGAGGGTTCAATGTGACTATTGTCGCTTTGGCCAATACAGAAGATTACAAAAGATGAGACTTTTGGACTGTGGAGCGGCTTTTTGCTAAAAGATGAGGGGAAAACTAAGATGTTGGGCAAGTGAAATATACAGATCACAAACGTAGATTGCTCGTGGCTAAATATGAATTGAGATGAAAGCTTTAGAATTTGGTAACCCGATCTTCCGTCTAAAATGCGGGATGTGATATGCGGGACAAACATCGTTATAAGTTCTTACTCCCACGGTATGTGAATTTTTTATGACTATTATGGTATAATTTTATTCCTCTTACTCCCACGGCTTTTCACTACTCATCACTTTTTTTAGACGCAGTACTCGTCATTCTTACTGATGAGCAGTGTTTTTCTTTGGCACTTAGTAGTCATCGTTTTGTACACGTGCCTAATAGATTTAGTCCATTTATCATACGAAATAAACTCGTAAAGCACGTGTGGCTAAAATAATAACAGATTTGCTATTTTGTGGGCATCAGCTGGATTCTTATCCGACGACTGTGATTGTCGTTAGATTGATAGATTGTGTTGCAATAACAGTTTGTATGCCGATTATCGACTAGAATATTTTATGTGGCTATTGTAATAAAGTATTAAAGTGTTTCATGTGGTAATACCTCAGCCCAGCTTTTGGATTATCTAGTTTAATGCCTGAAGCTACGGATTAGAAAAAAGATTAAAATTACTATTGCTATTGCAGTCTGTTTTTAATCCAATGGTTCAAAAAGTTCAAAAATAGACATTCCCTAAACCTTTCTGCAAATTCACATAATCAGATTAATAATTATCTTAATTTTATAATAACACCTACAAGTTCGATCTTCACCAATTTTTACTAACGACATCACTTACTAACACTCTTAAATCGATTTTTATATCTAATTTTTTATTAACTCTAAACCAGTTTTCTAGCCTTTGTATTAGTTTTTGAGAATCTAGTCTGATACAAATGTAACTTCGTTTTCATCCATCAATAAAAGTCTTAAAAGAAATTTGTGAAGGACAAATAATATTATTTATAAAATATTTTTTGTCTGATCTCTAGAGGGTAGGAAGGTTCTTAAACTTAGTTCAGAAAATGCCAGCTTTCATAGAAAAATATTATATGATAAGCCTAACTACCGGATTTGTAATTTTAACCATGACAGGCTTGAGAGCAATGGAATAGAATAACGACGTTAGAAATATACATGATAATCACACAAGTACTTGGCACCTTGCAATAAAGACCACAAAGGAATAGAATACGAGCTTTAGAAATATACATGATAATCACACACTTAAGAATTATGATTACTTTGAACAAATCCTAGAAATGATAAAAGATATATGGCCAACATACAAATTTAACTATATTCACATGCATGTCATCATCAACCTTCACATAGAAGTCAGCATCCATAAAGTAACTTTGGGGAAGAATACATGACCAAACGAATTGAACTCTCACCTCCTCAATCTTGTTCGAGTCCAGGTCACGTCTGCAAGCGACAATCCAAGGTACAACATCTGCAATTCCCAACCAACCAACCATAATTAAACACTGATACCCAAAAATATGCATCAAGAAGTACATGTGAGGCTCCAATCCTTACATCGAGAAATAAGTAAATAACCTCACACAACAATGAGTTGGCAACATAGATATATTGATGAATAGCCTAAGACATTCCAGACAATCATAAGTTATGTAAAGATTAGATGGCAACTACTGGCACACTAATCTAATCCTAGAAATAGGCTTTACCTTACATTGTTGTAAACCCAACAACGATGGCTTCTTCCTTACCTAGCAAATAACTTGTATGTTCATCTAGAAAAAGTGACAGACAGGAGAAGATTCTTATAGCACAATGGATCACTTTCTTATCCACCACCTCCAAAACGAAACAAATCACACTCAAATCACTTTCTCTAGTGCCTAGTCTTTTTGTTTCATTTGACAAGCCAATTTTATTATCTATATCTGTACCAAAGTTTCAATGTATCCTTTGCTTGACAGAAAAATGCAAAACAAAGAAGTTATAACCTGTCCAATAGTTACTTTAAAAATAGGGGAAAGGTAAATATCGGACGGCTGCATCTCCAATCAAATAAGTTATAACAACTTTTTGTTAGTGATTTCGATGTCAAAATTATTATGCTTGGAGTACCTACAACTATGGCACTTGAGATTTCTCTTGAGTCTTGACCAGGTTGAGGATGCCAGTCAAACAGTGCTTTCTTATCATCATCAACCTCACAAACATGCTAGTACATGTTCATGGTTGTCCTGAATGCTGGAACGGAAGTCACCTTAAACTTTGAAAGCATACACTAAAACAAATGTGAATAATGCTCTTAGCTAAACCTAGGCAGGAATTTGTAGTTCAACAATATCTAATCTGCAAAATGTGATACTGATTTGCATTCGCTGAAACAAAATGAAACAAAGGAACACGATAATTCAGAAAATTCAAATGACCAACCCCTATCAGTATCTGTATGAATTGAAAGCCGTCTCTGAATGTTCTCCCTGTTCACGTGAATGAATCAATCTTAGATACAATTCAGACTGCAGGCACTTCTAGTATCCCTGCAATCATATCAAAAACTATTTAGGCCTAAGAAAGAACCTGCTACTGGCTAATTAATAATCATGATTTTATTAGCTCCACCTTTAGTAACCAAGCATGGTGATAGCCTAGTCTTAACAGGAGGAGGGATATAACAGAAAACTTAAGGCTGCCCACCAAAAATTGTCATGGATTCAATAAAAATCAGTTAAATAGTATACATTTCATCATGTCTATCAAGAATCCTAAATGTGATCTATTCATGAACCTGTAGGATAACATTATTTATGATTTTTTAACCTGTGCAGACTGGTCTTCACATGTACTTCTCGTATTTTTCTAGTTTTAAACAGAGTTGCCAATTGCTCCATAACTGAAGACTGGCACATTCTTTTGTACTATCAGAGAGGCATCAACCGATAATGTGGCAGATCTCCTATGGTAGAAGGTTATGACTCTTAGACTTCGCTCATGCAGACCACAATAATGAATCATCACGAACCCGTCTCGCGATCGCAGAGTTGTACCGCGGCGCGCCAGAGGTCGTGAGTGGTCTGCCGCCGCGATGAGAAATCGGCGGTGAGGAAAACTCAAGAGAAGCGGAAGATAGCAGGAGGAGAAACAGAGGTTGAGGCAAGTCTTTTCTTATTATCTCCAATTGCAAACCCTAACATATATATAGAGTCTGGAATACTCCGACTAATAACTGGATATGTAAAGGGACTCTTAACAGAATCAAATACTAATCTAATGCCTTATGGAAACAAAGCAGACCGACTCCTAACTTGTAGCGGCAGCAGAGTCCGCATCCCGTTCCGCAAGATCATCCATCCTGGGCGCAACCTGAACAGAGGTGGGACGGCGGCGGACGTAAGTCCGGCCCCACATGACATCTCCCCCGGCTTGAGAAAACAGCTTGTCCTCAAGCTGGAATGTTGGATAGCGTTCGCGGAATTGCTTGAGATCCACCCAGGAGGCATCGGCAGCAGGAGATCCTTCCCAACGCACTAATACTTGCCAAATATCCCTGGCCTTGCGGGCGCGAAGTACTTCATGCGGCGTAGGTACAGTCTTGCCGTTGAATAGAGGTGGCAGCGGCGGAGGACTTGGCGGCGGGGTACCCACAAAAGGCTTGAGAAGACTGACATGAAACACATCATGCAAACGAGCTTTTGGTGGCAGCTGCAGGCGATAAGAGACGTCACCAATGCGCTCAGTTATCTGGAAGGGACCGTGAAATTTTGAAGCCAATTTGCCGGCGGTGAGTTCAGGGAGGGAGGCTGCACGCCGGCGGTTGATGCGGAGCCACACCCACTGGCCAATATTGAAAATTACCTCACGATGATTAGTGTCATAGAAGTGCTTGTAACGTTGCTGCGCCTGAAGCAAGCGCTCCTTGATGTCAATGAGCAGAGCATCGCGATCTTGCAGCAGTGCATCTACTGCCACTACTCTGGCTTGCCCGGGTTCATAAGAGCGAAGAGACGGGGGGTCACGTCCATACACAACCCGGAAGGGAGTGTCTTGCAGAGAAGATTGAAATGAAGTGTTGTAGCAGTATTCAGCCCACGAGAGGCATTGAAGCCACTGGCGAGGGCGATCTCCCGTCAAGCAACGCAAGTACATAGTGATAATTTTGTTGACCACCTCCGTCTGGCCGTCGGACTGAGGATGAAAGGCTGAGCTGCGATGCAATTTGATGTTGGATAAGCGGAAGAGTTCCTCCCAAAATCCACTTGTGAAAATTGGATCACGATCACTGACGATGGATGACGGTATGCCATGTAGGCGAACAATGCCGTCAAAGAATGCCCGCGCGACCGAGCTTGCTGTATACGGGTGTTGCAACGCGATGAAGTGAGCGTATTTGGAGAATCGATCCACCACGGAAAGAATGACCGTTTTTCCATTCACTTTGGGAAAGCCTTCCACGAAGTCCATGGATATATCCTCCCACACCCGTTCGGGAATGGTGAGCGGCTGGAGCAAACCCGCCGGGTGAAGGTGGCTGCTTTTGTTTTGTTGGCAGATGGTACAGGCTTGGACGAATTGTTGGACCACCCGTCGAGCTCGGGGAACAAAGAAGTCAGCGCGAAGGCGGTGCATGGTTTTCTGGACTCCTTCGTGTCCCATGGTGTGCGCAGCTGCCAAGATATCCGGAAGGAGCGGTGACGCTGCGCTGACATAAATCCGGCCTTTATACGTGAGTAACCCATCCACCAGCTGCCAGTCGGCTCCTGCGGTGCCCTGCTCGATGTTGTTCTTCAATTCCAGCAAGTCCGGGGACTGCAACAGCTCGGAGCGTAACTTCTGGAAGAGCTCAAAACTGGAAGTTGATAGGGCAGCAATGAAGGGTGCTTCTGCATCGCGGCGAGACAGGGCATCTGCCACCAAGTTCTGTCGCCCCGGCCGGTATTCGACTTGAAATGTGTATCCTAGCAGCTTGCTGACCCACCTGTGCTACGGTATTGTCGCCAAGCGTTGGTCCAAAAGAAATTTTAAGCTGTAGTGATCAGTGCGTACCAAGAACGGTTGAGCCCACAAGTAGGGCCGCCAATGTCGAATAGCATGCACCAGACCAACAAGTTCTTGCTCATATGCAGCGAGATGTCGATGGCGGGGAGGAAGGGGCTTGCTGTAGAAAGCAATGGGGCCCGACCCTTGATGTAGCACGGCTCCAATGCCTGTGCCCGAGGCATCGCATTCCACAATGAAGGTGGTAGTGAAATCCGGCAGTTGGAGGACAGGTGCCGATGTCAGTGCATTCTTGAGGTCCTCGAAGGCGCGGGAAGCCTCTGGTGTCCATGAAAAGCTGTCTTTCTTCAATAGGCTGGTGAGGGGTGCAGCCAGCGTCCCATAGTTGCGAATAAAGCGGCGGTAGTAGCCTGCCAAGCCCAGAAATCCTCGCAAGGCGCGGACTGATTGCGGTGTTGGCCACTCTTGCACTGCTATCACCTTCTGATTATCCATTGCCACCCCTGCATGAGTAATGACATGTCCAAGATAGGCGACTGAAGTGGCTCCAAAGGAGCACTTGGATTGCTTGAGGCAGAGATGGTTATCTTGTAACACTTGTAAAATTGTGCGGATGTGAAGAAGGTGCTCGGACCAGGTTGCACTGTATATGAGGATGTCATCAAAGAAGACGAGAACAAATTGGCGCACATATGCGCGAAGTACCTCATTCATCAGTGCCTGAAATGTGGCTGGGGCGTTGGTCAATCCAAATGGCATGACCAAGAATTCGAACAAGCCTTGGTGTGTGCGAAAAGCGGTTTTCTCAATATCTGCCGGATGCATGCGAACTTGGTGGTATCCCGACCGGAGGTCCGGTTTAGTGAAAAATTTGGCACCCTTAAGCTCATCCAAAGAACTCTTCGACAACCGGTATCGGAAATTTATCCTTGATTGTCTTGTCGCTCAAAGCTCGATAATCAACGCAAAGCGCCATGAACCGCCTTGTTTTTGACCAGAGGACAGCGCCAAAACGGAGACGAATCGGGCGAATGATGCCTTGCCGCGGCATCTCCGTGCTGCCGCTCGATCTCATCTTTCGCACATGCGCATATCTATATGGCCGCACCGCAATTGGCGCCTTTGTGTTGGGTGAAGGTAGATGCGGTGATCCAGCGATCTCTCGAGGAGGTAACCCCGTGGCTGTGAGAAGATGGCTTGAAATTCGGTCGAGAAGTCCTGTGATAGTGCCGGCTGTACACATTGCGTGGTCGCAAGGTATGTCCAGAGCAGAATACCATGCCGGTGATGTGCTTCTCCTTGTACCAAAAAGACATGGTCACAGCGAAGTCCCAAGTAATGGGACCTAAAGTCCTCAACCATTGCACCCCTAATACCATATCAAATCATGCCGGAGGAATGGCATAGCGATCCGAGAGAAGGAAGTTTGATCCACGCAAACTCGCACTGCGGCAAGTGCGATGGCCGCAGACGGTGTCACCATTGGCCACGGCAACGCGGAGTCCTAGTCGGGTTGCACCTCGGCCCGCTCTCGGGCAGCCGCCGCACTTATAAAGTTGTGCGTGGAGCCGAGTCGATCGAGCTGTAAGTTGCGTTGGACCAACCGGACATGTACCTTCATGGTCTCAGACGGCGCGAGGTTGAATGCCCGATAGCGCATGCAAGGAGATTTCGCCGCTGGTCTTCCGTGGCGGTGCGAGGATACACCGCCGTCTTCATCGGGCCGGACTTCCGGAGAAAGAGGCGCTTGCACCGGTGCCCGGGACAAACTTTTCCTCACAATTAAAGCACGAGCCTTGGCTTCGCTTCGGTCATCTGTGCGTCGTTAACGGTTTGCGAGGTAGTGGCGTGGTCCGCATCGCCGCTTGTCGCTGACCGCCCGTAGTGGTGATGGTCGGTGTAGAGAGGAGCCGAGGCGGGAGCACCGAGGTCGATCGGGAGGGCAATCGCTGGTGCCGTTGTCGTCCTATCGGCGGTGTACCGTGAAGTGAGCGATGCCTTCGCCAAACGCCGGGCCAATGCCATCGCCACCGCATCGCCAGGTTCTGAAGCTCGACATCCGTGCGAACTGGTTCCATGAGGCCCGAAGAGAAGAGTTGAACTTGCTGCGCTGGCGTCAATGGGTCTGTGCGACACAGCAAGCTGAGGAATTGCTCTTGGTACTCGTCAACCGTCCCGACGGCTTGCAATTTGGCTAGTTCTCCCAGGAAATTATTGCGGATCGGCGGCCCAAATCGCAAGCTGCAGTAGTCCTTGAATTTGTGCCAAGATGGTTCGCCTTCATCTCGTTCCATCTGAAAGTACCACTGTTGAGCTGCGCCTAAGAGGTGGTAGGCGGCTAACCAAACTTTGTCCCTCTCTGGTGTTTGCTGTCCTTTGAAAAACTGCTCGCAACGATTGAGCCAACCCATGGGATCCTCCTTGCCATCGAAGGTGGGAAAAGTGAGCTTGTGAAGGCGCGGGCCGGCGGAAATACCTGGCGGCTGTTGCTGTTGGTGAATGGGAGGGTGGGAGGGCAGCAATCCTGCCGGAGCTGGGAGCAATCCGTCCCCAACGTGTACCGGCTTCTTTTCCAGCGCTCCAATGCGTTCCTTGACGTGTGCGAATTCTGTTGAGATCTCCGACTTGAGTTCTGTCAGGGCTGCCGTGAGGTCGGCGATCTGCTGCGTCAGCGCCGTCATCTCCCCTTGCTCTGCCATCGGCCCTGATACCAAGATGTCATGAACCCAGTCTCGCGACCGCAGGTTGTACCCGTGCGCGGCCAGAGGTCGTGCCGTGGTGCTGCCGGCGATGAGAAATCGGCGGCTAAGGAAAACCTGAAGAGAAGCGGAAGATAGCAGGAGGAGAAACAGAGGTTGAGGCAAGTCTTTTCTTATTATCTCCAATTGCAAACCCTAACATATATATAGAGTCCGAATACTCCGACTAATAAGCGGATATGTAAAGGGACTCTTAACAGAATCAAATACTAATCTAATGCCTTATGGAAACAGCAGACCGACTCCTAACTTGTAGCGGCAGCAGAGTCCGCATCCCGTTCCGCAGTATCATCCATCCTGGGCGCAACCTGAACAGAGGTGGGACGGCGGCGGACGTAAGTCCGGCCCCACATGACATGAACCTTGTCATGTTAATGTTTTGCACTAATATATATTTGCAGGGTGCTACAACTGAAGCAAAGACACATGCTGGCGTTGCCTTTAGTCTTGGCTGTGAATTGACAATTCAATATGAATTCCATTGGTCATACAAAAGAGAAGAGATATATCCTAATTGTGACATGATTTTGTTTTGGTCTTCTCATTTGGTAGATGCATGATAAATATATAAACCAATTCTTTTTTGTCATAATGGAGAATATGTATGTGTCTGCATATAACTATGCTATAAGAATAATGAGATAATAGTGCTCACTGTTGATATATCTGTAGCTTCCCATCTAGAATCATGGTCGATGAACATTAAAAAATGGATAGTGATAGGGAAAAATCCGTAATCTACCTGACAGCAAACAAAAAATTTTAAATATAATATGACAATAGAACTTTGCCACTATTGTGGTTACAGACCAAACAGAGAGAGCGAGCATGGTAGTGAAGAGTTAGGTGAGCAAGTGCTTAAGGTTTCCCCATGGCCTGCATCATATATATATATATACATATATATATATACATATATATATATACATATATATATATATCTGGGGAGTGTTATTACAACCGTACCCTTACATTTGAGTATCCCTCTCAGGGGCACTTGTGTCATTATACATGTCCCATTTTGAGCCTTACAGCCTTCTAACAGGCCGGCTGGGCTTAGGTGGAGGCTACCCCTAGAACAGGAGCCTCTCATGGTGAAGGGCTTCATGGGCCGAAGCCATATTGCCGAGCCACTTGGTCCCCTCCATCCCTGCGGCCTATGAGCTTTTGTGTTGTTGGATAGAGCATGGTTATCTGATACATTTTCCGGCCCACGCCGAGGAGTTGACGATGAAGGGGTTGCCGGAGGCATTTTTGACCGTAGGATCCCTGGGTGGCGGAGTCGAAGCTGCCCTTGGAGCTGAAGACACCAGCGGTGTCGAAGACGCCGACGGGGTCGAAGACGCCAGCGGAGTCGAAAGTGGCGGTGGAGACAAACCCTGCGCCACAGATTCTCCTGGGCGCGAGGTGGGTGAGGCTCCCGCGCAAGTAGGGTGAGGGGCTCCGCCTGGTGTGATGTCGACATGGTCGGGCGGCTCCGCGGTCCGGTAGTGCGCCTTAATGGCACCTGGAATCGCGCCGACCTCCGAGTTGTCAGGAACAGGCTGCTGCAGTCGTACGCGCTGTCCCGCCGGGAGGGTACACACGGCGGGCTGCGATTGGCGCATCGTGGGCTGTCAGCAATCGCACAACCGCGGCCGTTCGCCCCTTCCCTAGAGGGGCGGGACACGCGGCAGAGTGCTACTGGCGCGTCGTGCACTGTCCGCCCACCTAACGCTGCGCGCCCCCAACTGTCAGCGGTTGCACTTCCCGATCGTGGGTAGCCGAACCGCTGGGCTCCCGCTGCCTGTTTCCGCTCGTAGGGGAGGTGAGCAGGCTTTATAAGGCATCACCACCGGCATGGGAACGCTCTTCCCCGTTGAACGCTTAGCCCTGCCTCCTTTCTTCCGCTGCTAGCACGATCCACCCCTGCTCCTGTTTTTTAGCGCCCCACCTCGAAGAGGAATGGCTGGTCACGACGATCCCGCTCGCCGGCTAAGCGGTAGCACCTCGTCCAGCCAGCGCGGCTCGTCGCCTCCCCCGGCGGAGTATCCTCTGGCGGTGCGAGGATGAATGCAAGTCAACAAGCAATGGGACGCCATGGAGCACTCGGGAGGCTGTTGCTCCCATGTGCTGGGACGGAGTCGCGTTACCAAGGAGATGATCCAGAGGCTCGTTGGGGAGAAAAAGATTGAGGAGCACGCCGGGCCTCACCTGCCCAGCCCCAACGAGACGGAGCCGCATCCAGCGGAGACGGAGGCGATCGTCTTTGTCGCATTCTTTGATGCCGGGCTTCGGATGCCCTCGACGCTCTCCGTCGGTGAGGTCCTGCGGGCTTACGGGTTGGAGCTGGCGCAACTGACCCCCAACGCGATAGTTCGCCTGGATGTCTTCAGTTGAGTGGCACGGACAGAAGGTCGCCGTCCCAGCGCGAGCCTGTTCGCTATTTTGCACGATGCGCGTTGCCAACCGAAGAAAGTCAAAGGAGCGATATCTAACTTCGGCAGCGTCAACTTCGTGCTGAGGAAGCAGTGTTCGGGGCTCTTCCCTGCGTTGGCTACGCGAGGGAAGTGGGAGTCCGGTTGGATGCGACGGTGGTTTTACTACCACGTGACGAGCACGAGCGGTCTGCTGTGTCGGGGACAGCTGATTTCGTTCAACAGCTCGCTAGATGTGAAGCCGAAGACCGACGACGTGCAGAAGGCGCGGAGGCTTGCCGGTGTCGCCCGCCGGTTCAGCATGCGTGACCTCGCTGAAGAGTTCACCATGTACGAGGTGGCGCCACTTTCCAGCCGGTGGCAGTATGAGCAACGGGGCAATACCCAGAAGGATGGTGTCCATCCGACAATATCCTGCCTTCTAAAACCCTCCACTCCTTGTAAGTCCCTCTGCCTCGGGCTACGTGCCCATTCACATAATCGCATGACCCTTTTGTGAATGCCGCCCCGTTTTTGTGTGCAGTGGCCCGGCTGGAGGACACGGAGCGCGCGGTGGTTGCACTCCTCAGGCCATACACGGCCAAGGAACACAAACTGCGCGAGGCCGCGACCGCCTCTGCGAAGGGCGGATAAATCGGGTGTGCGAGGTCCTGGGGATTCCTGTACCCGAGCACGTGGTGCCGGCGGAGGTCCCAAGCCGCCGCGATGGCGACGGCCAAGCGGGGGCGCCGCCCTCTCGACGCAGGGCCCGATCTCACACCGTCGCATCCAGTCCATTGGCCATGTCAGGGGCCAGTACCGTCGAGACGAGGGGTACGACCGACGTTGGGTCCGAACCCGCCGAATCAGGGAGGGACGCTGCCTCTGACGAGGAGGCCTTAGACGGCGGCGAGGCGATGGGCTGCGGTGTCGTTGCCCCTGAAGACAAGGTCTCGTCGCCTGCGACGGCCACCGAGGACTTGCCGCCTCTACCAGCTCTGCGCGTCACCGGAGGATCGAGGAAATGTCGCCGCATCCCGAGGGCGGCGCCCTAGTATACGATCGCCCCGCCCTCGGCGATTCAATGTTGCGGGCGCGGTCGTCGAGGTCGTGGATCTTGACGAGACCGCCGATGCTGAGGAAGGAGTCATCGCTCGTCGGGCCGATGAGGCCCCTGCGCCCCAGATGGATGCCGAGCGGACCCCTCCTCGCGCTTTGGCAGAGGATTTTGAAGGTATGATGATGTGATCACGCCACCAACACGTACGACCATAGCGGCCAATATCAAGATTGGATTAAAGGTGAATTCGTTTCTTCAACTTCAACACATTTTAAATGAGAATATGATACTACCTAATGATGAAAATATATATATTTGTAGCACCACATCACTTTGGAACCAATTGAAGCAAGGGTTCAAGTTGGACAGGTTTTGGAATCCAATTCGGCCTCCAGATCAATTCGGATTCAGCCTGACAGGCCAACTTCAAACGGCCATAACTTTTGATCCAGAAGGCTTCTCGGGACCCGTGAGTACTCGTTGGAAAGCTCTTGGAGTCTACTTTCAGATGGATCTGGTCTCACCTCCATACTCCACTCGAGCAGATCAGAAACTGCAAAACAAGTCACGTCACTTTTCCAGTCCGAGTCAAAGTGGGCCGAGGGCCTTGTAACTTGGGCTATTTGGGCCGGTACTGTTCACTTGAACAGTACCACGGCCGCATGAACAGTAACTATGAATAGTACCATATCCCTTTTCATTAGATAAGTGTGGCTTCCCCCTCCCCTATTTAAGAAGGTCATACCCCTTTAGTTTTCCTTGGGTTTTTCTTAAAAGATTATTCTGCTTAGCAGTTTCACCACATGTTCAGTTGAGGAACCCCAACTTGTGAACTTAATCTTTATTCGCAATACAGATTCCATCTTTTACTCTCTTGCTCGTGTTCTCGATTCGCTTGCAGGAGATAGCCTTCTTGGCGAGGTCAACCGTATTCGGCACGGTTGATAACCAACGGAGCAGTGGTGTAGTGATTGCGAGGGGCTCGATCTGTTTTGGTCAGAGCCTTTGGATCATCAACGTCGAGTTCTCCACAATCGACTTATCAGTACCTCTCGGAAGATCGGGCCATCGTCACATCAGTATGTGTGTTCCTTTACCCCTCGCGACTTCGCGAGGCTCTCTCCGATTTGCTCGCTCATTCTGTCGTCAACATCAGGCGAGACAAGGTCTCCCGAACGCGGTCAAGGATCGAGCAACGGAGGTGTGTGAAGTCTCCGACCTTGTTGCGCAGGGCGCGACGTGGGCGTCCGGTGCTGCAAAGCGCTGGCGCGGAGGGGCCGAGGCTTGTCGTCTCCGACTTCATCCCTCGATCGGAGATGCTCTTAACGACATCGCGGAGCGCATCGGCGGCAGCTTGGATCGATAGGTGCTGTCAACGTGCGAGGGAGACCTTCTAGCGCTCGCACTGGGTGCTTTGGAGATAAGGGTAAGTGGCTAGGTTTGCGGCCTACGCCGCTGTCCAATGCATAGCTAACCCCCGCAGTTTCTTTCAGACTCTTGCTCTAAGCCAAGCGCTGAAGGAGACTCGCGTCTGTGAGCGGAGGGTGCTGGAGGGCCAGCTTCATGCTGCGAACGAGGCTCATGCCGCCAAGGATGAGCATATGCACACGCTGGAGGCGGAAAACGCGATGGTGGTTTCCACCGTGGTGGCAGCGCAACGCGCCACGGAGGAGGTTCGGCGCGCCGCGGCGGAGGAGCGCACCGCCTTTCTGCAGCAAATCTCCGTGCTGGAGGGGGAGAAGACCCAGCTCGCCGCGTCCCTTGCGGAGAGGAACCGGACCTTGGATGATACATCCATGTCGGCGTGGAGGGCGATGGAGTCCTTGGAACGGGCCTCCAGGACCTGTCCGTTGACGTGCCGAACGTTACGCATGGCCCTGAGGATTTGACGCAGACGCTTGAGCGAATCGAAGAGGGCTCGAGGCTCGCCCTCCGCAGTGCCAGAGCCTTCGGCGATCACTGCGGCGTCATTAGCACGTGCCTCTCCTTCGCGATGCTTCACACCCATGGGTGTAGGCACGTCAACGAGCTGGCGAACCCTTAGCTGGATCTGCCAGCGGAGCCTGGGGCGATGTCCAATGCCGTCCGCTTCATCCAGCCCGACCTCCGAGCCTTGCATAATCGAATCTGGGGCTATATCGGGGAGGACGCGGCCAAGGTCGCGCTGCGGCGAACGCTGCATCAGGAGGAAGACTTCCTCCAGTGGCTCGAGGAAGTTCCTCGACGCAACGAAGATGGCGCAGACCCATAGGTGTGACTCGGGGTTGGGTGTGTTGTGTCATGAATGCCTACCTGTGCGGTTGCCCTGTAGCCTCCTCTTTATATGAATGAAACATTTGCCCAAAATCTACCATGTAAGATTCGGGTTCTCACGTTCGGCCTCATTTCGCTTATCAATAGTAGTAGCCGAAGTAGACGCGCGAGCGCTCCGTCCCCCACCTTTCAAAGGGATGGCAGCGGAGCTGGCGCCAAGTCGAAATAGACGCGCGAGCGCTCCGTCCCCTACCTTTCGAAGGGGTGGCAGCGGAGCTGGCGCCTAGTCGTAGTAGACGCGCGAGCGCTCCATCCCCTACCTTTCGAATGCGTGGTAGCGGAGCTGGTGCCTAGTCGAAGTAGACGCGCGAGCGCTCCGTCCCCTACCTTTCGAAGGGGAGGCAGCGGAGCTGACGCCTAGTCGAAGTAGACGCGCGAGCGGAGCATATGGGCGGGCCTCCGCTGTGTCCCGTTTTCATTCCGCATAGTGCGCTGCAGAGGTATGCCTCTATTACATCTTATTGGAGCTCGAGGTGCGTGGGAACATCGACCACGTCTTATTTATACTCCGGAGAGTACGCGCAAGGGCAACGGCCACGCATGCGCGGAGACATCTGCGTCTTGTTTATACTCAGTAGAGTGCGCAGGGACAACATTCGCATCTTGTTTACACTCCGCAGAGTGCGTGGGAACATCAACCACGTCTTATTTATACTCCGGAGAGTACGCGCGAGGGCAATGCTCGCACGTGCGCGGGGACATCAGCGTCTTGTTTATACTCAGTAAACTGCACAGGGACAACATCCGTGTCTTATTTATACTCTGTAGAGTGCGTGCGGAGGCGGACCTCGACGCTACGTCTTATTTATACTCCGTAGAGTGCGCACGGAGGCATGCCTCGACGCTGCGTCTTATTTATACTCCGTAGAGTGCGCGCGGAAGCGTCCACCCGCTGCGTCTTATTTATACTCCGTAGAGTGCGTGCGGAGGCGGACCTCGATGCTACGTCTTATTTATACTCCGTAGAGTGCGTGCGGAGGCGGACCTCGACGCTACGTCTTATTTATACTCCGTAGAGTGCGTGCGGAGGCGGACCTCGATGAAAGCTTGGCAGATAATCGGCTTTATTAATCTCCTGTTTGCGCGGGCGAGTGTCTTACAGTGGATAAGGTGCCGTTGTTGCTACGTGCTTTCCTTTTGTCCTATACATAGTACCGCCGCAGCCTGTCTGCATTCCATGTATGGTGAAGTGTCTGCCCCTCCAGCGTCGCGAGGCGATAGGCTCCCTTTTGCAAAGCTTCTACGACGATGTACGGACCCTCCCATTTGGACTCTAGCTTGCCAATCGTTTCCGCATGAAGCGCCATTTTGAGGACAAGATCCCCAGGCTGGAATCCTCGTCGGTATATAGAGCGATCCCGCATGTGCACCATCTGTCGAGCGTACTTTGTGACATGCTGGGTTGCGCTTACTCGATCCCCGTCGAGAAGGTCTAGGGACAACTGACGCTCTTCTTCTGGCGCCTCGACGAGGACCCTTCTCAAGCCGGCCTTGATTTCCTCAGGCGTCACTGCCTCATCGTCAAAGAGAAGTTTGAAGGGCGTAAACCCCGTCGGGCGCGTCACCGTCGTACGGAGGGACCAAAGGACGCTGTGGAGCTCTCTGGCCACTTGCCCTTTGGCAGCCCGACAAGGCGCTTCTTGACTGCGGCGGAGATGGCGCCATTAGCCCGCTCGACTGCCCCGTTGGACTGTGGGTGCCCGACCGAAGCGAACCAGAGCGTGATGCCCAAGTTGTCACAGAACTCTTTAAACGGTGCAGCGTCGAACTGCAAGCCGTTGTCGACGGTGGTCTCCCTAGGCACCCCAAAGCGGCATATGATGTTCTGCCAGAGGAAGCGCTGCATGGCCGCCGAGGTTATCTTAGCTAGAGCCACAGCCTCTGGCCACCTGGAGAAATATTCCAAAGCGACCACTACTAATCGCAAGTCGCCTGGAGCCCGGGGAAGTGGTCCCACAACATCGATGCCACACCGTACCAGCGGCCATACTGGGGGAATGAGATAGAAGCTCATCGGAAGCCTACGAATGACCCGTCCCATCCATTGGCAGCCTTGACATCGGCGCACGAGATCCTGGGCATCGGCGACGGCACTTGGCCAGTAAAAGTCTTGCCTGAATGCCTTGCCGACTAGCGACCTCGGCGCAAGGTGCGAGCCGCAGAGTCCCGCGTGAATTTCCGCAAGGAGCTGCTTTCCCTCTTCGCGTGAGAGGCACCGCAGAAGCGGTCGCAGACTCCTTTTTTGAAAAGTACCCCGTCGAGCACCTAGGACCTGGCGCGATGCTGCAGGCGCCGGAGCTCGACAGGGTCGTCTGCCTCCGCGATGCCTTGCAAGAAACCGAAGATGGGATCGCGCCAGTCACCCTGCTGGGTAATCCGGTGGACGAGGGCCGCATCTCGGCTGTCCTGCGCGATGGCCACCACTGGCAGGACTTCGTAGAATGCTCCCTCGGGGGGTGGTAGTTGTTGGCTGGCTACCTTCGCAAGGGCGTCGGCTTGCTCATTGTCCGCCCGAGGGATGGCCTTGACCGTGACACCTAAGAAGTGTCTTTCCTTCGCTCTTACGGCTACTAGGTATTTAGCCAACTTAGGGTCCTTGGCCTGGTATGACTTGTCCACATGTCCCGCCACCAGACGCGAGTCAGTGCGGATGACAACTCGTCGCGCGCCAAGTGCTTTGAGCTTCGCGAGGCCGAAGAATAACGCCTCGTACTCGGCCGTGTTGTTGGTGGCGGGAAATGCAAGACGCGCCGAGTACAACAGGCAATGCCCCTCAGGCGTGGTAACGACTGCACCTACGCCTGCACCCGCAACGCCGTAGGCTCCGTCAGTGTTGAGCATCCACACCAGGTCTTCTGGCTGTTGAACGGGCTGCGCTGGCGGGGTCCACTCCGCAAGGAAGTCCGCCAGGACCTGGGACTTGATCGCTACATTAAGGAGAACGGGGCGAGCTCGGCTGCCCATTTGCCAATTCGCCCTGTGGACTCCTTATTGTGCAACATCTCCGCCAGGGGGGAACGAGGATGGCACCATGATTGGATGGGCTAGGAAATAGTGTCGGAGCTTCCTCGAGGCCATGACCAGCATAGGCGAAGCTCGAGCTCAGATATCGCGCCTTGGCGCTCGGAGGGCTTCGAGACGGCACACGAGGGCGCTCGAGAGCGCCCTCGTCAAGGACCAGGACGGCGCTGACCGCTGCCGCTAAGGCGGTGAGGTAGAGCAGGAGGGGAGCCTCTGGCGCCGGAGCAACCAAAGTGGGAAGGCTTGCGAGGTGTCTCTTGAGGTCGTCGAAGGCCTTCGCACAATCGCCGTCCCAGTGAAACCCGTCGCACCCGCGGAGGGTCTTGAAAAATGGCAAGCCCCGCTCCGCTACCCTGGATAGGAAGCGGCTCAAAGCCGCCATGCGGGCAGCGAGCCTCTGGACCTCCCCTTGTCGTCTTGGGCGGCTCCATAGCGAGGATCGCATCAACTTTGTCGGGATTCGCCTGGATGCCCCGTCCAGACACAACGAAGCCCAAGAGCTTGCCTGCTTGCACGAAGACACACTTATCCGGGTTTAGCTTGATGCCTGCCTTCCTGAGGTTGTCAAATGCCTCCTGGAGATCCCTTCCGTGGGAGGCGAGCTGTCTGGTTTTGACAACTACGTCATTAACATAAGTCTCCACGTTCCTCCCGAGTTGAGCGGCCAGCGCTATCGCGATGAGACGGGTGAAGGTTGCGCATGCATTCTTCAAGCCAAAGGGCATCCTGACGAAGCAGTATGTCCCGACCGGTGTAGCGAAGCTGGTCTTGTCCTCATCGCCCTTGGCCATGTAGATTTGGTGGTATCCGGAGTTGGCGTCCAAGAAGCTCATGAGCTCGCACCCTGCGGTGGCGTCGACCAGTTGGTCTATGCACGGCAACGGGTAGTCCTTCGGGCATGCCTTGTTGAGGGCAGTGAAGTCGATGCACATACGCCAGGCGCCGCTAGCCTTCTTGACCAGCACCGGGTTGGCAAGCCAATCTGGGTGCTGGACTTCGCGGATAACCTCGGCTTGGAGGAGCTTCGCTACCTCCACCTTGGCCGCTTGCTACCGGTCTATGGACATACGCCGAAGCTTCTGCTTGACCGGCTTGGCATCAGGGCGAACCGCTAGGTTGTGCTCGATGAGGGCGCGGTCCACGCCTTTGATATCCTCCGGGGACCACGCGAACACGTCCGCGTTGCTCTGGAGGACCTGGAGCAAGTCTTGCTCTACCTCCGGGGGAAGACCCTCGCCAATGGGCACGAACTGCCCTTCAGCTTGGAGAGGCATCCTTTTAACCCCGCCCTCCGGCCGGGGCTTAGGCGTCCACCTCGAAGCGGACGGTGTGTCCGCCTTGAGTTTGTCGGTAAGGACGTGCACCTTGCGGTGCGAACTCCTGGCGCCAGCCTCCATGCGCCTGGCGAGGTCTTGGTCACCGAAGATGGTGATGACACCCCGCGGGCCTGGGAGCTTCATACACAAAAAAACGTGGTGCGGGATCGCCCCGAAGGAGTTGATAGATGGGCGGCCTAGTATGATGTTGTACGGGTGGGGGATGTCCACGACATCGAAGACAATGTCCTCGCTCCTAGCACTATCGCCTTGGCAAAAGGAGACTCGGAGACATACCTGACCCAGAGCCTTCAACGGCTGGCTCCCGAAACCTTGAAGTGGGGTCTCCGATGGACCCAACCGGCCCCGAGGGATCCCCATGTGATCGAGGGCCTCCGCAAACAGAATGTTCACGAAGCTGCCCCCGTCGATGAGGACACGCCTTCGCAGCCTGCAATGTCGGCTTGGATGACCAAGGGATCTTGGTGGGGGGAACTACACACCCTGGGCGTCGGCTGGCGTGAAGGTGATGTTGCAGCGTGTCATTTCTGGGAGTGTTCGCGCCGAGGTCCCCGACGCGGAGCCTCCGGAGATGACGCTGATGATGCGGTGCTAGGCCCCCCTGTGACCGCAGCTTGCGGGGAGCCCCCCTGCGGCTGGTGCACGTAGGTCATGGCAGGGGGCGTTGCTTCCAAGGCACGGGCTCCGGCGGCTACTTGCCGTAGCGCCATGAGTGCGGGGCATGCCCGCGTGATGTGATCACCATAGCCGTGCACTTCGCACCACCTGCCGTATTCCAGGATTTCCTGCTCCGCGCGCGGTCTCTCGTCACGGCCTCCTCCGCGTCCCCATCCTCAGCCCCCCGACCCTACCCACACGAAGCGGGGGTAAGCTCTCGGGGGGCGTCTTCTATGCCGACGTGGCGGGCCTTCTGGGACCTGCGCTGGTTACGTTGGGGCTTGTGCCTACCGCCTGACGAGCTCTCACGCCCCCCGGCATTGCCGCGTTCAGGGGCGTCCTCCGAGGACCCTTGCTTGCGTTTTCCTTTCGGGGTCATTCCCCGCGTTTCCTTTCTGCGACAACCCCTCTGCCGAGATGGGGTCGGAGTCGTCGCCCTTGCGCCTTCGCGCATCCTCCTCCGCCCTCGCATATTCTTCCATTTTGTTGAAGAGCTTCACAACTGTATTGATTGGTTTGCGGGCGTTGTACTCGGCCAATGGACCCGGGCGGAGGCCCTGTACCGCCGTGTTGATGATGGTTGTTTCGTTGACATCCTTGACCTGGCAGCAGACCTTCGCGAAGCGCCTGAAGTATTCCCAGGGCTTCTCCGAGGGTTTTTGCTTAACCGCGAAGAGCTGATCCGCGTCGACGCGCTCGACGTAGTTCCCCTGGAAGTTGTTGTAGAGCCGGTCGCGGATCTGCTCCCACGCGTAGATGGAGTTTGGCTCGATGGTGAAAAACCAAGAGAGCGCCACTCCCTGTAGCGCGAGGGGGAGTCCTTTCGCCTTCGTGGTATCATCTCCGCCGGCAGCTTCAATGGCAGTCTCGTACACGCACACGAACTCCCGGGGGTCCGTGTCGCCCTTGTACAGCTCGACGGCACTTGGGAACTTGAAGTCCTCCGGCCATGCCGCCTACTGCAAACCTGCAGAGTGAGGACTCCGGGTCCACACGTCGCAGCGGGACGCGGCCGGACGTAGGGGCATCGCGGCTATCCGCCCGCTCCGACGTGGGCTCCGGCACGACCACCAGCAGGGTTTGGTGACTCCGAGCCTCTTACATATCCTGCACGGCCCCGCGGAGATCTGCCAACTCCCACTGGAGCGTGCCGAGGGCCACCAGCAGGGCATTCTCCATCGTAGGCGTAGCCGGGGCAGTCGGCGCAACTGGTCGTGCTGCCGTGACAGCGGCGACCACGGCTTGCGCTCTTGGGCTACCTGCTGCACCGGCACGGTGGACTCCGGGGTTGATGACGAGGCCCGTGTTGCCGCCAGAATCGCTCGTCGCTCCCGCACCGGGTGTAAGGGCAGCGGCCATGCTAACGTGGGCACCGGCGCTGTCACCCCCAGCCACCCGGTCGATGCCGCCGGCGTTGGCCGTCGCACCCCCGGTGGGGTCACTCGTCACGCACGGGGCATTTCGGCCGTCATGGCGATGGTGGCGGGGTCGACCGTCGTGCCGTGAATGCCGATATTTGTGGCCGTTGCACCCAAGTCGCCGTCCACGCCTGCGACTGCCAACGCCGAAGCCCTGGTGTTGACGCGGGACTTTGCCGCACCTACCGCGTTCTTCTTTGTCGCCGACGGCAAAGCTTTCTTTGGTGTCATCCTTCTTTGGATCTTGAGGCTTGCTCTTGTCCTCCCCACGGACGGCGCTAACTGTTGTGGTTACAGACCAAACAGAGAGAGAGTATGGTAGTGAAGAGTTAGGTGAGCAAGTGCTTAGAGTTTCCCCATAGTATATATATATATATATATATATATATATATATATATATATATATATATATATATATATATATATATATATATATATATATATATATATATATATATATATATATATATCCTGGGAGTGTTATTACAACCGTACACTTACATTTGAGTATCCCTTTCAGGGGCGCTTATGTCATTATACATGTCCTATTTTTGGCCTTACAGCCTTCTAACAGGCCGGCTGGGCTTAGGTGGGGGCCACCCCTACAACAGCCACCCTTTAAGAAATTACATCTAAACCAAAACTTAGTTTGTGTGCAAAATTGACAACTGTGCAGTAGGTAGGGCAACCAAGTAATTCTCAAACTACTGACAATTGATGCCAGGAAAAATGGGTCAAATCCAAAATGTAGCCAGCAGCATAACATACAATGTTAGTAACCTAAATTTTCTAAAGGATATTTCTACCTATCTAAGTTGAAAATCTACCAGAATAATACGAATAGAACCTTACATCTTTTAGTTGAGCCACCTGTTGACAACTACAGGAAGTCCTATGAGCAGAACCATAGTTAGGAGGAAAAGCAAATACCTTCATTAGGCTCAATTATACAAAAAATTCGAACATAGCATACCTCGCTAATCAATTAGCACAATGCAAAATTTTGGCTGTAAAGCTCCGCATACCATATCATCTTCCACAAATTTGCCTAACACACGACAAAAATTATAAAAAGCGAGCATGTAATTTGCAGAAGCAAACCTCTGATTGCTGAGACAAACACAAATGCACCAGGAACAAATTCGTAATTGTTGAACCAATGTAACCGATGCCGTACATGCTAACAGGAAGGCAGGAATCAATTGCCCTGCTGCAATCCGATGCCCTATATGTATGCCAGACAGTAATCAATTGCTAAAGCTTTGATCGAAAGCTCATTGAGTAGCTTGGTACTTCATAGTAATAGACACCAAAAATCCCAAAGCAATAACAAAAACCAAAACCCGCACCTACAGAGAGCAAGATCTCGCCCAAACTGCCTCACCCACGCTCGCATACCTTGGAAACCTCAACCTTCTAACCTACTGGTGGTGTATTCCCATCCGCACCCAAGTTGAGCAAATAAATGGTCAATTCGGTTGAACAAGAATAGAGGAAAAGTGGAAACCCTAGAAATCAAATTCATGTGATTAGAAGCAAGATAGAGTGTAGATTCGCAGTCACCTCGGCCTCCCACACAATCAGCACGATGGGGGTGATTGGAACTGATGGAGAGGGTACCCTCTGGCATCTAGTTGGTGGTGATGGCATCTTGCCCAGAGGACAGCCATGACCAAGCAAACTGAGGTGCCGATGTTTAAAAATAAACCTGAGGCTTGACGACGGCGCCAATGTAAGTGAAGGGGAGGTGACCATGGTGAGTGAGGACGGTGTGGGGCTCGCCAGTGGAATTTTTGCGGCCAGTGCCACCGCCCCCCTTCGCCTCCATCATCTACCGTCATAGCGCATGCTCGTAGATCAATTTCGTTGAAGCGGACGACAGAATCGCGGCGAGGTAAGAGAGTATGGGAGGCGAGATGGGGAGGGGGAAGAAGACGGGAAGGAGGGGGCGGAGGAGTGGGGAGAGGAGGAGGCGGCGGTGCGGGGTTGGGTGGGAAGGAGGCGCGGTGCGGGATGGGGAGGGAAGGGGGGGATGGGGAGGAGGCGTGCGAGCGAGGCAGAGGCCGCCGCCACCCCAACTCCTGCGAGCCTCCTGCGGCATCCGCCGCCTCTACTCCTACCGCCACAACCGGAGAAGCCGGGGGAGGAGTGCGTAGGCACTGTCCTGAGACAGAGGAGGAGGCCCCGTGTGGCCACCGGTCGGCGGGAACAGCGCCACTGGACCCAACTTCTAGCTGCATTCGGTCGGAAGAGAAATCGGACGGCGCCACTCCACCAGGGGGATGCAGAGGTTGGGGGAAGAGGTGCTGGGCGGCGGTGCTCCTCTGGGGGAGCGGGGGGTGGGGGAGAGGGAATCGGTGGCAGAGGTCGGATCTGGCACAGTGTGAGAGGAATCGGTGGGAGAGGTTGGATCTAGTGAGTGCGGTGGTTGGGGAAGAGGACATGTGTGAGGGTCTTCTCCGGTGGTCATCGCCGGTGAGAGACGCAAGGAGAGGGCATGAGTGTCACATCCCGGGTAGGGAATCCGACTGGGAAGTGGAATATCTCAGAGATCGACGGAAATTCCAGGGAAGAATCACCGATCTGGAAGTGGAGAAAAAGGGGAAAGCTAACAAGAACAGGTAAAGCTACGCATCTTGCTAAAGCTAAAGCAAATGTCGACAAACAAAGATATTCTTTCCTTCATAGAATAGTGTATATATGAGTACAATCCTCAATTAGCTTAAGGCCTGTTTGTTTCACTTAAGATTATTATAATCTAGCTTATAGGTGGGGATTATATAAGCTAGATTATAATAAGTGAGTGGAAAATAAGTCATCAAGTGTTTGGCACTGGATTATCGAGTTGTGGATTGTTGTATTCGAATGTTTAAAGACTACAACGTCCTTGAGAGAGAGGCAAGGGAGTTGGGGGATGGATGAATGGCAAAGGTGGGTAATATTTCTAAAGTTTTATGGTCCTTAAGATAAAAGGTGGATCTATAAGCTGAAATAAGCTCCTTTTTTGAGCTTATTAGATTATAATAATCTGGGCTATTAGATTATAATAAGTTACCTTATATCTAGGTCGTTTGTTTCACTTATGATTATAAGCTAGATTATAATAATCTTAAGTGGAAACAAACGAACCTAAGTAAAGACGACAGCAATTACATTCTGATAAGCACTGTATTAACACTGATAAAGTAAACTCACTCCTCTCTTTTAACTAACATTAACTGCGCTGATATAGACCGTAGATGCATCCTTCTCAGGGTTGTGGCGAATCCTGGCCGTTCGACAATACTTGACTGAAATGTTGAAGCGGTATTTCTTCAAAAACAGCAATGCTCTTCAGACGCCCCCCTTTCTTCAGGTTCTGACACTACCTCCCCCTCAAAAACATACTTGTCCTCAAGTATGGAAATCAGGAAACCAAGATTTAATGGTTTGTGAGTAACGTTACCAACTTTCCGCATCACTCGAAAAGGCCCATAAAATCTGCTAGTTAACCTTAAAGCCTGTTTGAGTTCAAATGTTGATTTGCCTGATCCTGTCTCTCCTACTTAAGCCATTTTAAAAGTCGATCTTCTATATGATCACTAAGCACAGATCTCGGCAGATCCTTTGCCCCAAGAACAGCACTCTGTGATAAAGACTTGCGCAACCCACGTTTCACCTCTTGAACATAGCAATTTGGGTAAGTATACCCTGCTTGTCTTCCATCATTCCTTCTGCCATTAAATAGAGCACATATTTGATGCTGCCAGCATTCACACTTGTTACATTGAACCCACCATTCTTCAGTTTCCTCATCATTTCTTTTTCTCTCTAACCTGGCCTTCAAAAAAATTCTGGCCTTCAACCTCGATGGTCTCACCACGGCACTCATTGTAACATAGGGTACAGGAATGGTGGTATGCCTCAGTAGTAGAACCAGTATAGTATGATGCATTCCGTTTTATCCGAGCACCCAATTCGTATCGTCATCCTTTTGGTTCCTCCTCAGATCTTTCAGGTACAGTGAAAATTGATTCTATCAACTCTCCTGGAGAAATCTGCAATCTCGAGCTATGTTTCTCCTCTTGTGAAGAACAGGCACTGCCATTCCTAGAGGCGGATTGTGATTCTACACAGCTTCCCTTGGAAAAAGAGCTTTCTGTTGCCGCACCTCGTATCACATTATGTTTGTTGTCTGCCTTTTTGACTGGATCTTTTGCAGAAAATGACATCAATTCCTCCATGCTCTTCTTAATGTCATACCCACAGCAGCCTAGAACCTCACGGATCACTTCCATACTGAGCTTAAATCCTTCTCCAAGCATAGAAAATAGAAACTCCTCCACATCTCTATTATTCAAAGTCTCTCTCTTTGGTGCAGAATTAGATTCATCCGTTTCCACATTAAAATCATCTCGCATGTACTCTGGCAGTTCAACCCTTAGCGGTTTTTCTTTTTCTGATGCTCTATTGACAGGTGCTGTAGCCCTGGCAGATCCTTTTACTAACATCTTTGGATCTGATGCCAAATGAAGCACTGGACTTTGGCAACTTTTCACGCATTCTTGTTTGGCTTGAATTCTCCATATAGTTTTCTTCAACTGCCTTCACAATCTGGGAGAAATTAGTCTCAACACTTGGGTCAACTTCGTTGCCCTTGGGCATCGAAAGTTGAGGGTCAGTCAAGTAATCCCCAACTCTGTTGACATCACCATTTGCTAGGCAATATGCAGTGGCTATATCTTCAAGTGAAAAGGCACAACTGAAAACATCAAGCAATGCATTAAGCGCCCTTGTCTCATCGTCACTAGATGAAGTTAGTAAACAGGAAAGATCCATGGTAAACCAGGCAGGTATGCTAACCATCTCAATTAACTCCTTTTGCTCAAGCTCTTTAGCTCCAGTGTCAATAATATCTCCTAAATACTCATGGCCACACACATAGGATCATCATAAATGCCCAGTCCTCTCTCTGATGCCACAGAACTGGAGCATGTAGATGCATGAAGTATTCTAAAATCCTTTTTCCAACGGTTGAGGATGTACTTTGATGGAAGCATCAACACATTCTCTTGCTTCAGAACAGCAAGGGCATAACTACAGTACGCTGTAGGTGATTGTTGAAAAGAGCGACAAATGCACCAAACATCCTTGTCAACATTGTTGTATACCACTGTATAGTCAACCTTCTTTCCCTGTATTAACTCACTGGCCATGTAGGTGATTGAATTCCCGCTCCTGTCTACTTCTTCACAAAGCACATGCATCAATTGCTTGATTTCGTCTTGGAATGCCTGAAACATGGGTACTGTGCAGAGCTCCACAAGTTGCTCCTCAAAAGGCAATCCTGACAGCAAAACCCGCCTAGAATAATAGGAGTGCAAATCATCGTATGCCTCCCATTCCAGTTTCCTTTTTAGAGTAGCCTCATATTGCTCAAGGAAGATTGGTAGGGTAGTCTTAGTTGTCACAACACCATCAAAGTATGGATCTAGTTTTTCAACCTTCTTGATAGCAGAAGTACCAGCCCAGAATGAATGATTGACATACCCAGGGGCCCACTGTTTCCGACAGCTGTACAAATCAGAGAACCATTTATTGTCTTTGAACTTGTAGTGATCAACCATGGCTACCCAGTAAACTTCACAAAAGCTTAAATCTGGCCAAGGTGGAAGATACCAAAGCAAACCCGGCCTCCTTAATCTCCTGTCAGCTCTTCCCACCTTATATAACTGGGCTAAATCAGACTTGGCCTCATCAGGGACATTGACCATTGCAAGGTAAGACTCACTTTGTCGAATGCATTCAAAAGGTTCCCCCCATCGAATCTAGAAAAATCTAGTCTGGGGCCTTTAGCAGTGATTTTATAGAAGCTGTGAACCCTCTCATTACTGGGATTAGGATTCCATTGCTTAGCATGGTATTGAAACTGAGGTGGATTCAAGTAACCTCTAGAGTTCTGAGGCCACTGCCTTGCCAAGACTGAACCCTGATCCTGATCCCAATTGTTCAGAGTAGGGGAAGCTAAATGAGGATGCGGCAATGGATCTTGACCCCAACCAGTGACAACTACAGAAAAACCAGTGGAAGGAGAATTGAAGTTACCTTTGGGTGTGCTCATCAATTGAATTCCTTGAGTGCTATCCAGATTACTCTGCCTCAGATCTTCAATCCTTCTTGTCACCTCCCTCTCCAATTCAGCCGGTTGAGTCAGGTTTGGCAAAGCTCTTGGCTCCTCTGTCGGCCGCAATTTGGAAGCACATCTTCCCGTTGACAGGTCAGTTGCTCGTGCTTGGGGGTTGACTAACCTTTGCAACAATGCTTCCACTCTGTTCATACTCTCTTGCAATCCCGTGAATTGTTTCTGCAAGTTCCCCAACTTGTGTTGAACCACGTCGGCCTTGTAGTTGGTCGCCGTAACTATTCGCCGACAGCCATGAGCTCGGACGCCTCTGCATCATTTGTTACCACCGACTTCGTCATCTTTCCCAGATCGGAACAAGGTTTAGGGATTTTACCCGGAGTGGAGCCCGGAACCTTCACCAAGCGCCGATCCAGTCCGCCGCTAGCTGGGACCGAGACAGCTAGCGCGAGCTCCGCCGATCCGAGCCGCCGCCGCAAATCGGAGGGATCCGGGGTTTGATGAAGTAGATGAGGCTCCAGCGCCGAATCGGATTGAAAGCGACTGGGGATTTTACAGGCCGAAGACCCCAACCCAATCACTCCCAACCACTCTTTGCCGAGGAAGGTCATGCTCTGATACCAATTGTCACATCCCGGGTAGGGAATCCGACTGGGAAGTGGAATATCTCAGAGATCGACGGAAATTCCAAAGAAGAATCACCGATCTGGAAGTGGAGAAAAAGGGGAAAGCTAACAAGAACAGGGTAAAGCTACGCTACTGCTAAAGCTAAAGCAAATGTCGGCAAACAGCATATTCTTTCCTTCAGCCGAATAGTGTATATATGAGTACAATCCCTCAATTAGCTTAAGTAAAGATGACAGCAATTACATTCTGATAAGCACTGTATTAACACTGATAAAGTAAACTCACTCCTCTCTTTTAACTAACATTAACTGCGCTGATATAGACCGTAGATGCATCCTTCTCAGGGTTGTGGCGAATCCCGGCCGTTCGACAATACTTGACTGAAACGTTGAAGTGGTATTTCTTCAGAAACAGCAATGCTCTTCAGACGCCCCCCCTTTCTTCAGGTTCTGACAATGAGGGCGTTGGAGGGTGGGGGTGAGAAGGGTGGCGTGCTAGGGCGTAGATGGGAAGTCGGACCCGGTTCCATTGAAGGATGCGGCCCGGCTTGATCGTGAGGAGAGGGACGTGAATGGACCACCTGTCAGTGTAAAACTAAAGTGAGAAAAAGCAGAGAGATAGATGAATCAAGTGGCGGTGAATTATCACCACTAATTTAATTTTAAGTGGCGGTGAATCAACTGCTTGTGGTAATGTTCCTCTTCATTTTTTTATTTTTTAAGGATTCTTGTCCTGTGTTCGTGGGATCACCACAAGACTAGCCGTTTTTTCTCTTGTACGACCTGTTCATGAAACGTAAATATTTGCAGTAAAAATAATATTTACTGATGGATAGTTGAATTTTTTTTCTTTGCTCAAAACATGACCTCGATTATTCTACTTTCGCCCTATCGATCTTACACAAAATGAAAAAGGAAAGGAAAACTTGCACCAATTGATTCCATTGATTTCCGTAAAAAAAACGTTGATTCGGTTGTTCGTCAGGATTTTACTTTAGGCAGGGCCCAGTAGGCAAAGCTGGACGAGAACGGCAGGTCCCTTCTTTTTGGCTTCTAAATCTGCTTTTTGGTTTCTCTATAAGAGCAACTCAGCAGTAGCCCTCAAAACAGGGCTCCTACTTTTTTATTTGAGGGCTCTTTCTACTTTTGAGGGCTCTATTTTTGGGCTACACTCCAGCAGGAGTCCTCAAAACAGGACCCTCAAATTCATTCTTAGTGGGGATGACACATAGGACCCACCCTCATCCTCACCCTACTTTTGAGGGCCGAGGGGCAAAAAAACTCACTCCAGCAGGGCCCCTTCTTGAGCCCTCAAAAGTAGGGGCTCCCTCCAGACCCCCCAGGAATGAGGGCTCGAGGGGGAGATTTGAGGGCCCCTTACTTTTGAGGGCTCAAGTAGGGGCCCTGCTGGAGTGAGTTTTTTTGCCCCTCGGCCCTCAAAAGTAGGATGAGGGCTCAAGTAGGGGCCCTGCTGGAGTTACTCTAATAACTAGTTTTCAAACGGAGTGTCTTTTTAAGGTGAAATATATAAGTTAATTATAGTATACACTATAGTGACTTCATTTATATTAGCCAAAACAGCACACGAGTTTCTGTTACTCCGTATTCTCTCTCACAAACAGAGTCATAAACCGTAGTCATTAGCCGAAAGCAAAAAGAACAACCCGCAAACCTGTATGGCGAAAACCAAAAGCTGAATTGATAAGTGGTTCAATTCTCACAAGAATAGGGATGGTTTTATGGAATTTTTTAAAATAATCATTTTAAATTTTAAATTACAGTATTATACCTACTTTTTAAATTTTTTTTTGCAGAAATGGGCATATGTCACCGCTTGGTTGGACAACGTTGGACGACATAAGGCCAAATCGCCCAATGGTTGGACGACTTGCCCATGTTGCCCAACTGAGGAGCGACATTGGTATGTGTCACCTAATGGTTGGGTGGCAATTCTCTAGTCGCTCAACCGTTGGGCAATTGCTAAAAAACATAGAAATATTTTGTTAATCCAATGGAAAATAATTGTGGGGGTAAATAGCAATTGTTGTAGGTAGCTAACATTTAGCAAATCTTTTTTGTAAGTTGTTTTTTATTAAAAAAAAAAGGGCGATAATGTTGGTTGATGTATTTGTGATTTTCGTAAATTGTGAATGGTACGAAATCTGTTAGATTCGCAATAACATTTTACAATCGTCATATATTCTTGTAGTGCAATAAATTTTCAAAAAAAAATTTGTGAGGATGATTGAGGTAGCAACGGTTCGTAAGTAGAAAGGTAAGTGCTATTGCGATGCAATAGAGAATTCGTACATGGAGAGGAAGTTCTGATAAATGACGTAAGGAAAACAACACGACCGTTCATTCGATAAGGGGGTTACATGGCACATAGACTAACGAACCAATGATGGTACACGCCTGCTGTTGTAGGGGTGGCCCCCACCTAAGCCCAGCAGGCCTGTTAGAGGAATGTAAGGCCCAAAATGGGATATGTGTAATGACATGATTACCCCTGAGGGGAATACTCGGATGTAAGGGTATAATTGTAAAAGCACTCCCCGTGTGGACATATATATACAACACAGGCCATGGGAAAAAAACCCTAAGCCATTACTCACCTAACTCTCCACTACCAAACACTCTCTCTGTTTGGTCTGTAACCACAACAGTTGGCGCCGTCCGTGGGGAGGCTGAGAGCAAGCCCAAGATCAAGAGAAGGATGGCACCGAAAAAAGCTTCGTCATCGGTGGCGAAGGTGAAGAAGACAAGCGTAGTGGGACATCGCGTCAACACCCGGGCCTCGGCGTCGGCAGCGAGCATCGACGATCACGGCGGGGCAACCGATCCCGCCACCATCGCTGTGACGGCCGACCCCACGCCCACCGCCGCGACGGTCGATCCTGCGACCATCGCCGTGACGGCCGATCCCGCGACCAACGCCGCGACGGCCGACCCCACAACCATCGCCGCGACGACTCACCCCGCCACCACCGCTGCTACGACCGTCGAGACCGCCTTGCGCGCGGCAGGTAACCCCACCGCTGGCACGACGTACGTGCCTCCATTCAGTGCAGGAACAATGAGTGGCTCCGACGGCAATGCGGGCCCCGCTGCCACCTTCGGAGTCCCTCACGCTAGCGCAGCGGGCGGCCCGGGGGTGCAGGCCGTGGTTGCCACCGCTCCGGTCGCACTGCCGAGTGCGCCGATGGTCCCACCCACATCAACGGCGGAGAATGCCCAGCTGGCGACCCTCGGCGTGTTCCAGCGGGAGCTGACGGATCTCCGCGGAGCCGTGCGGGACATGCAAGAGGCTAGGAGCCAGCAAACCCCACCGGGGTCGCGTCGGAGCCCACGCTGGAGAGGGCGGATAGCCGCGACGCCCTCACATCCAGCCGCATCCCACTACGGCACGTGGATCCAGAGTCTCTACTCTCTGCAGGCCTGCAACAGGCGGCGTGGCCGGAGGACTTCAAGTTCCCGAGTGTCATCGACGCATACAAAGGTGACACGGACCCAAGGGAGTTCGTGCACGTGTATGAGACCGCCATCAAGGTCGCTGGCGGAGATGACACCACGAAGGCAAAGGGACTCCCCCTCGCGTTGCAGGGGTGGCGCTCTCTTGGTTCTTCACCATCGAGCCACAGTCCATCTACACGTGGGAACAGATCCGCGACCGACTCTATAATAACTTCCAGGGAAACTACGTTGAGCGCGTCGATGCGGATCAACTCTTCGCAGTAAAGCAAAAACCTTCGGGGCTCCGGGATTACTTCAAGCGTTTCACGAAGGTGCGCTGCCAGGTCAAGGATGTCAATGAAACAACAGTTATTAACGCAGCAATATAAGGCCTCCGCCCAGGACCGATAGCCGAGTACAACGTGCGGAAACCAATCAAGACGGTGGCGAAGCTCTTTGACAAAATAAAAGAGTACGCCAGGGCGGAAGAGGACGCGCGACGCCGACATGGCGACGACTCCGACACCAATCAGGCGGAGGGCTCGGCAAAGAACAATGGCTCACCGAAGGAGGGCTCCTCGAAGGGCAAGCGCAAGCAAGAGCCATCGAAGGACGCCTCCGAGCACGTGGATACCCAGCACAAAGACCCGTCGGGCGACAAGCCCAAACGCAACCAACGCAAATCTCGGAAGCCCCGCTACGTCTTCGACATCAAGGGTGGCTCCGAGGATAGCCCCCCGCCGGTCGTGGCGGCAGAGGGCACCATGGCGAGGACGGGGCCGCGACGTCGAATCCGTGGGGAGTACAACGACCAACACCAAGGGCTGTGGTGCGAAGTCCACGGCCGGGGCAGCCACGACATGGGTGCGTGCACTACCATTGCAGAACTCCGGCAGAACGTCGCCAGAGAAAGCAATCCCGAGGCGCATCCGCCTGTCGTGGCCCATGTCCACATCCCCAGGATCAAGGAACACAACCCCAGGAAGGCCCCCTGCGAATTCATGCCCATGTGCAGCAACAATGGGATGGCCTCCTGCAACTTCAAGCCCTGGAGGGGGCCTAGCACAGGGTCATAAACATTATCTCCGGGGGCTCCTCGTTGGAGTTCGCCTCGGCGCGGCAGCGGAAGGCCTACGCGAGGAGGTTGCACCACGTCGCAGCGTACCCAGTGCAGGCACCGCCGGAGTGGGTGCAATATGAAATCACCTTCACGCCCGCAGACGCCGAAGGTGTGGAATTCCCCCACCAAGATCCCTTGGTCGTCCAGTTCGCCATCGCGAGATGTGACATCAGGCGCGTCCTAGTTGATGGGGGGAGCTCCGCAAACATCTTGTTTGCAACGGCCTTCAATCAGATGGGGATCCCCCGAAGTCGGTTGGGCCACTCGGGAATCCCACCGCAAGGCTTCGGTGGTTAGCCCCTGTGGGCGCTGGGCCAAATATGCCTCCAAGTCTCCTTCGGCCGAGACGGCAATGTGAGGAGTGGGGACGCCACCTTCGACGTCGTTGACATCTCGTACCCCTACAACGCTGTATTGGGATGGCCAATCCTAAACTCTCTCAGGGCAGTCCGACACCATGGCTTCTTGTGCATGAAGCTTCGCGGACCGCGGGCCATCATCACCGTCCATGGCGACCAAGATATGGCTCGACGAATAGAGCTTGGCACCAGGGGTCCGCACCACGAAGCTCAACTAAACACCTAGGCCAAGTGTGCAAGTGCGAAGGTCCTAGGCGGCCCCGGAAAGCATCTCGCCAGCCCCTCATGTGAGTCGCCCCAGCAGTAGAGGCTTCCGGCGCGGCTTGCCCCGTTAATAGGCAACGACAGCAGTGGCCATTTCCGTCTTTAAGCGGTCAGTGGTCAGTACCTCATCTTTTGTAATCGCTTACCCGTGCAAGTGGGAATTTAATAAAGTTCATCGTTTGCAAGAAAGCTATTTTGTTTCCCGCAAAAGCACGCGGAAGGCTACCTCTGCATGCACTCCTTAGGAAAACGCGTGGGGGGACGCCTTCGTGCGCAGTCCACAGACTCTAAATAAGACGTAGCGTTGAGGTCCGCCTCCGCACGCAACTTCACCGCCCGCAACGCATGGAGGCTTGCCTCCGCGCGCAGTCTACGGACTCTAAATAAGACGTAGCGCCGAGGTTCGCCTCCGCACGCACTCCACGGAGTATAAACAAGACGTTGCATTGAGGTCCGCCTCCGCACACAACTTCACCGCCCACAACGCGCGGAGGCTTACCTCCGCGCGCAGTCTACGGACTCTGAACAAGACGTAGCGTTGAGGTCCGCCTCCGCACGCACTCCACGGAGTATAAATAAGTCGTAGATGTTATCCCTACGCACTCTACTGAGTATAAACAAGACGCGGATGCCCCCGCGCACACATAGGCGTTATCCCTACGCGTACTCTTCAGAGTATAAATAAGACGTGGTCGATAGTCCCACGCACTACACGGGGTATGAAACGACGTGTGGATACCGCGTCCGCACACCGTGAGTCTCCGTAAGGCGCGCTAGAGGCTGGCGTCCATGCACACCCTGCAGTGTTCGCATCAGGGGCAGCAGAGGCTCACCTCTGCAGGCGTCCTGCAGCGTTAACATCAGACGGAGCGCTCACGCGTCTACCTTGACTAAGGCGCCAGCTCCGCTGCCATCACTTCGAAGGGTAGGGGATGGAGCGCTCGCGCGTCTACCTCGACTAAGGCACCAGCTCCGCTGCCATCACTTCGAAGGGTAGGGGATGGAGCGCTCGCGCGTCTACCTCGACTAAGGCGCCAGCTCCGCTGCCACCACTTCGAAGGGTAGGGGACGGAGCGCTCGCGCGTCTACCCCGACTAAGGCACCAGCTCCGCTACTATCACTTCGAAGGGTAGGGGACGGAGCACTCGCGCGTCTACCTCGACTGAGGCGCCATCTCTGCTGCCACCACTTCGAAGGGTAGGGGACAGAGCGCTTGCGCGTCTACCTCGTCTAAGGCGCCAGCTCCGCTGCCACCACTTCGAAGGGTAGGGGACGGAGCGCTCGCGCGTCTACCTCGTCTAAGGCGCCAGCTCCGCTACCACCACTTCGAAGGGTAGGGGACGGAGCGCTCGCGCGTCTACCTCGACTAAGGCGCCAGCTCCGCTACTATCACTTCGAAGGGCAGGAGACGGAGCGCTCGCACGTACACCTCGACGTCGCAAGCAACGATGAAGACAGGCGAGATCTTTTTAGCTAAACCCTTTCCCTCCTGTTATATTCATCCACGGATGTTTACAAAGCCACACAACACACATCCACAAATAGCCTTGGGGGCTCGAGTTCACTACTCAGTTGGCTCCTCCTTAACGCGCGCTCACGGTAAAGCTTCACGTGAAGAAGCCCGGCTTGCCCAGAAGTCCAGCGATTCCTCGGCCCTCCGCCATCGTCGGAGACGTCGTTGGATTACACAGTCAGAAACTAGTAGCCGGCCCGGGTCAGGTAGCTGTTCGAGACATGCGGGCACACAAGTCAGCACTGGCAAGGCAACTAGCACTTTATTCATAAGACGACGGGCTTGTTTTACAACGCACACCAACGCGCGAAGACCATGCCATCACACCAGAGGGTTTGCGGCGCCCCCGGCATTCGTGGGGCCGCCATCGTCGCGGCGTGGGACTTCATCCAGCCACCGACCGAGGTTCCCCTCGTTGTATAGGCTGTTACGCAACTCTACCCTCGCTGCAGCCTCCCCGATGTACTCCCAGATACTATCATGAAAAAAATCGCACGGGGCGGCGAACAACGCGCATGGCATTGGACATCACCCCGGTGTAACATCCTGGAAAATATAAATGTTAAGTTGCGGAGCTTTTGGATTATTTTATTTGCTTTTTATTTGAATTGGAGTTTATGGACTTTCTTGTAAATACAAAGGAATTTCAAAAGTAAAAAGAGGGAAGAAATCCGCACATAAAATGACACAACATGAGCATCAAATAAAGAATCTGAAAAGATGATCCATAAAATAACAAAGGAGAAATGTAAATGAGCATGAGATATTATCCCTAGAAATTTTGGCAAGCAAATTAAAGGAGGTTAACATTTATACATATATGCAAACACCCACGAATAACAATGTATATAAATATATATATATACGCATATATACTATGTGAAAGAATAAATAAATAAACATACATGTACATACACAAAAATCAGAGAAAAATGAAAATATGTATATGTGTAATTACCCCAGAATATATGTGGAAATATATATACACATACTCAAGGATAAAAATAAAATGAAATTAAAAAAATAATAATAATAAACAGCCGGGCCGGCCATCACCCCGGCCCAGCCGTTCCCTCCACGTGCGCTCGTGGCCAGTGCCGCGGCCTCAGCTGTCGCCACTCGCGCCCGCCCTCACTGCGTCGCGGGCCCGCGCCTTACGCCTCGCTGCCGCGCGACCCCACTCGCCAGGTGCTCCCCGCTGCGCGGTGCCCCCGCCTCCACCCGCGCCTCTCCCTCTGCGAGCGGGCCCGACCGCCCCCGCTCTCTTCTTCCTCCCTCTTCTTCCTCCACGCGCCCGCAACGCCGAGCTCTCCCTCGCGCTCGCTCTCTCTTGCGCTAGCCGCAGCCAATCCTCTCCCATTCTCTCTCACACCCGCGGGCAGGTTCAAAGTATCCCGCCACCTCTCTCCCCCACAAAATCTCGGAGGAGATTCGGTCCATTCCCCCCCGCCGGCGTAAATAGGGCGGAGCCAACCGTCGATCTCGCCGTGCGCCCCTCTCCCGACTATAAAAACCCCGCTTGGGAGCTGCAAACGCGCCGCACTCCCCTCTTCTTCCCTCCCCCGTAAGCAATTGAACCGAGAGTTCCAATTCGCTGCTGGCCCCCTGTCCTTCTTCCCGAACTCCGGCGCCACCCTCCCCACCAATCCCGACCGCCCCGAAGCTATCCCAAGCTCCCAGAGCTTCGTGGGAGCAAGGCAAAGCCGACCCCCTCCATCCCCGCACCTCCCAAAGCCCGTACCCCGCCGTCACCGGAGCTCCCGCCCAAGCCTCCGTCGTCGCACGCCGCCAGCCCTCTCCGGCCACCGTCACTCCCGGCCGCCTACACCAGAAGATTCACCATCACGCAGGGATTGTAATCCACGAACGTCCCGGACCTCTCCGGCAACCCTCGCCGCCGGCCACCGTCGCCCCCGACTTCCTCTGCCCGGCCTCCTCCGCGAGCTACCTCAAAAGGGTAAAGTACCCTTACTGGGTAGGCAAAGCCTCCCCCGCTCACTTGGTTAACGCCGCGCGTCTCTCCCTCCCCCTGCTCCCGCGGCGCGCGTTCGAGCCCCCGGCTCCGCGCGTAGCGGTCGAGCATTTCTTTTAAAAACCCCCGCTGACAGCTGGGCCCCGTTCGTCAGCCGCTGCGGACCGTGAGCCCACTGACAGCCGGACCCCGCCTGTCAGGGCAGCCCACTGACCTGTGGGGCCAGAGGCCGGAGGGCCCACCTGTCAGTGACCAGCCACATGCATGGGTACAGACAGTAGGGTCCCACATGTCATACACACGTATTAGAAAATATAATAAAAAGATTAAAAGATTTAAATAACCAGTGGGTCCCACTGTCAGAAATTTAGTAATTTTTGGAATTTACTGAACTGAGAACTTCAAATAATCATAACTTTCTCATTTTAACTCCAATTGAGTGAGACAAATTTGTAAATTCATCTAAATTCAAGATCTATCCAATGAAACTGAAATCATAATTTTTGGAGTTCATTTGAATTTCTGGTGTTATTTGGTTTGATTTGCTGCTTTTCTTTTATTTCAAATTTGGCGCATGCTAAAATAGCTTACGAGGCACAAGAGGAGGAGATCGAGGCAGCAACTCTAGAAGCACCAGAGAATCCAGATCCCGACCACTGTGACCAAGGCGAGTCAATACTTTGATCATGTTGAACCTACTTTTCGTGCAAATTACTTTGTTTTAAATTAACAAATTGCATGCTGTTATTTTTATACAAATACATGTTTAATTTAATACTCTAGTTATATGCCGTGGTTTACCTTGAATAATAATACCCCTTCCATTGAAATGATTGAATGTATGAACCTTGTCGCCCTAGAAAAATTATACCAGTAACATTTCGAAAATAAGTCCCTAATGATATGCTACGCTTAGTACTGCATAGTTATACACGGGGCGCTGAAATGCCCCAAGTTTCATTGTCACTTTTAATCGTGAGAAACTGGTTTGGGCAGTCATGGCGATAATGACTGGTATATTTGTTATGACTATTTTACACACCCCAATATCCCCAACTTGCTTAAATATCTGGGCGGATTGGTTCGAGGGTGTGTATGTGTGGTGCAGTGGATGCACAAAGTGGGTTAGTGATAAGACCGCCCAGATGCCACTAAGGACTGAATCTTGTCATGTCACCCGTGTAAAACCGTACAACCACAAGTCCGTAAAGTACGACTTGGCTAAGTAAATTTGTCGAAATCCCGCACTCATCTCACTTTGGTAGGGGTGTGAAGGGACTACGCTATGGCAAGGAGGCTGAAGGGACACGGTGGAGGGTGAAGTTTCCCGGTCGTGCTAGCGCAGAGGGGAGTGGAGCCCGTACGCTAGTAGCTGTGGGAAACATCCCGCGCATAGATGGGACCCACCGCAAGTGGGCAGTTTCCCATAAGGTGAGATGACAAAAGGACTTTGATAATTTGAAAAGTCACTGTGATGGTCTGCTCAACCACATGTCTAAGGTATCATGTGGGGCAATGGGTTGATTATCTCTTGTGGCGAAAGTGCACAAGTTCTGCAGAGTCTAAAACTATTCGAATAGCCGTGCCCACGGTCAAGGGCGGACATGGGATTTTAACTAGATATAGTTCTGTTTACAAAATATTGGAAAAACCGGGAATGGGAACTTGTAGGGCGATGGACTGCCCTGATTTGGAATTGTCCTGGGTGTCGTCCCAGTGGTAAGTTAAGCGGCTATAACGCTGAAGAATTGCTATATGGTGCAGATGCCATGTAACGGTGGATGGAATCTGAATCACTATTAATATTGCATTGCTCATAACATATACTTGTGTTCAAATGGCTAGGTCTTAAGGAATTTTTATATAATTGTATTCAAAAGCACTCTTCGCAAAAATAAAATAAACCTAAGCCATCCTTTGGTTAGCCATACATGTTAAATATTGCATTCTGTGTGTTGGCTCGCTGAGCACGGGGTCGGAGTGCTCATACTCGCTTTTGCGACACAATTCAGAAACAGGGACACAAGATCACTATGCCTACGAGGAAGCTCCCGCTACGGAGGAGAAGAATGATGAAAGAGACTAAGGCGTAGGCACCGTTGGATAGTCATAGACAAGTGGACTTCCGGCATTGTGTGCACGTATGTTACTGGTTCGCTGGTGACATATAATGTACACAATACCCTTCCAGTCGCTTACTGTGGATTTTGGGTTTGCTTTTGCTATGTTTCCGCTGTGCGTGTTTGTAATAAAGACTTTTTGCCTAATCGGCCCTTTTGTAAACTGTCACCCGACGTGGTGTATTTCAATTTATGTAATATAATGGATGATTATGCGATGTATAAAATGATTCAGCAATGTAACTGTGTGCACTAGCTACTGATCCAGGGAATAGTGCAGTGAAACACAGTAAGATTCGGATTGAAAAATCCGGGTCTGACACCCGGCCCCGGTTGGCAACTCCAAACGAGGATCAGCTAGCTCGCTGATGTGCTGGCAACCCCGGTGTCGCAGGAGCGCGCATATCAAGCACGAGGTCACGTAGGAGCAGTGGTCACCGAAGGTCGTCGCGGAGTTGCGGGCAATGTTGGCAGCATCCCCGATCCGCCGAAGTGTCCGCGACAGGTCCTCGGGACCGAAGGAGCGGGGTGGTACTTCGGCGATGAGACCTTCAAGGGTGACCTCCAGGGCCAGCATGGCGTCCCACACGGCCACCGAAGCCTCGCCCAGGATCCGGTCCCGCTCCGTTAGGGATGCAGCAAGCTCACCCTTCTCCTTCTCCAGTGCACCAATTTGCTGGAGCAAGTCATCCCGCTCCTCCGCAACCTCTCGTCGCGCCGCCTCTCTGGCTGATGATCGCGCCGCCGCCACGAGCGCCTCCACACCAGACCTCGCCTCCGCACACTCGCCTTCTAAGTGGCGAATGCGATCGTCCATGGCGGAATGCGTCCCCCTGGCTACATGCAGGGCCTCCTCGGCGACCCGCAACCGGTTCTCTAGCGCCCCCTTCTCGCGGGCGTGAGCTGCCTACAGCGTCTGGGCCAAGACAAGAGTCTGCACGACAAACAAGTCAGCGAGCGACTACGTGGCTGGGTATCGTTACAAGGTCAGACACTCACCCTCACTCCAAATACCTCCAGGGTGTCCCCAAGGCGCCCCGCCCCATAGGCTAACAGCGACCGCTGATCAACGCTGGCGGCCGCGTCAGCCCCGATCTCGCGCCATGCCCCGAATGCCTCCGGAGGAGGGACGAAGTCCGCTGGGGTCGCGGGAGCGGGGTTCGAACGGGCAGCCTCGGCAGCGCCGGATAGGAATCGCCCGTCCTCAGGGATGAGTTCCGCTGCAAGAAGACGCACCACTCAAGCCTAGAGAACACCACGAAGCTACGACAAAGTATGGCAAGGCAGCGTACCTTCGGTGGTTGGCGGTGGACGGGGAGTCTCCGTATCAGGGCCTAACGCCGGTAGCCCCCCCCCGGCCGCTACGGCCTGCGTAGGGGCCGAAGGGACGCTGCGTACGGGGGCTTCCGCGTCAGCATCGGAGTCCCACAGGCTCCCAATGCGGATCGCCACGGCAAACCCCCTCGAAGTCTGATGGAGAGGAGATCGCAGGCGTGGCCGCTTTGCCCTGGGAGGAGAAGGTGAAGGTCCCGCCTCGGTGGCCACTGCAGAAGGCTCCATGGCAGTAGCGCTTGCAGGCGGGGGTCCTACCCTAGTGACCTCCGCAGAGGGCACCTCCGTCTCGGCCGCCGTTGGGGGCAGGGACCTCGTTCCACCGGCCTCCAAGAGGGGAAGCTCTGACGCTGTCCCCACCACAGGCGACGACGTCGCTCCGGGGCCACCAGCAGACGATAGCCCCACTTCGGCGACCGCTGCGAGCAGTGGGACTTCCCTGGCCCTGCTCGGAGACCCTCCGCCCTCGTCGGCTGCACATGTCTCCAGGTCTGAGTCGGCGTACTCCGCCGAATCGAACTTAGTGCCCGCCGCGTCGAAGGGGGCAGCGGCAACGGTAGCCATCGCGTAGGCCGAGGCCGCAATAGCCCAACTCTTCCCGTGAGATGGCACCCTTCTTCCTTGGGTACCGTCATCTTGACATCGCGACTGGCTTGGGACCGGTAAGGCGCGTTCCACCACGCGAACGCCCAGGGCCTCGTAAGCATGGTTTATTCGCCCTAGCCCCGCCTCCGCGATCGCAGCTATACGCTGTTCATGCTTCCGGGCCGTATATGGCCCAAAGAACATGACGGCCACGCATTCCGCGTCCTCCAGGCACATGCCTAGGTGACACAAGCAACACGATTAAGCACAGCGCAGTGACCATAATTGGAAAGGAGCACATAATCAAAGCTTACGAAGGCCGGAGGGTGCTGGTAGCGAGCAAACGGACGGACGGACGTTGTCATCCCGGAGTTTCCCGGCAGCAAGGCGCCACTCATGGCCACGTGGCGCCACATCGTACATAATGTACTCCTCGGTGAGATCGCGCATGTTAAAGCGGGCGGAGATCCCCACGAGTCTTCGCGCTCTTCGCCTATCCTCGGGGTTGAGCGTGATGCTAGGTGTGGTGTTGAATGCCATTGGCTGTCCCGTGCACTCGAGGCCGCTGCCGCTCTCCACGCGGTGACAGAACCACCGTTTTGTCTAGCTAGACTCCCACTTCGCCCGGGTTGAGTTCGCAGGGAAGAGCATCCCACACGGTGACCGCAGAATAAAGTTGGCGCTGCTGAAGTTCGACCACGTCCCATCCTTCCGCTTCTTCGGTTGGCACCGGGCATCGTGCAGATAGGCGAACGTCGACGCGCTGGGCCAACACACCCCCGAGCGCAAGGCCCAGCTGTACACGGCGAGGCGAGCTAGCGCATTCGGAGTCTGTTGCGCTAGCTCCATCCTGAAGGTCCGCAGCACATCACCAACGATCATGGCGGCCGGGATGCGAAGCCCGGCTCTAAAGTACGCGATGAAAACGATCGCCTCCGACTCCCCAGGCCGCGGCTCTACCTCATCTTCGGCGGGGAGCCGTACCGCTTGGCGGTCCGACAGCTTCCCATCCCGCAGCAGCGTACGAATCGTCTCCTCCGTCACGAGCGTCGCTCCCAAAACGCTAGAGTAAAGGCCCTCCTTCCTTTCCGTCGCCACCCACTACTCGTCCGACGCCGCCGGGTCGCGCTCCTCGAGCGTGTACTCTACTTCAAGCGACGAGGGTCGCCAACGGATGGCGTAACCGCCGTGCGCCATGGAAGCACGCTCATCGTTGCGCGCCATCGTTGTCCGAAAGCTAGACGGCGGTGGAAGGGAGGCCCGGCGGCAAGAAAAGCAAAGCGAAGCAAGGAACAACACGAACGATCGAAAAGCGTGCGGAGCAGGCGCAGGCCTATTACCACGGGGGTATTTAAAGACCCCTCGCCTCCCGCACCACAGGTGAGCGTAACCGACGGACGACGAAACGCCCGCCTACCCATGACCGAAGCCGAAGGGTCGAGACTGCCCACGAGAGTCGGGCGTAACCGCGATCGTATAGAGACCTGTCAGAGCACGACGCACCAATAGCGTCTCGCCGCGTGTCGGCCCCCACCAGGCGTAAATGTGGGTCACGTGACATGGTGCAGCTTTCGACGCGTGTCGGCGCAACTCTCGAGACCAATCAACTGTAATCATTTCGACGAGCTTGCCGCCCCAGCAGCAAGGCCCAGGCTTTGACTTTAGCTTGGTCTCCATGAAGGGCCATCTCCCTAGGACGCTACAATGAGTCGGAATATACCGCGCCTCCGAGGCCCACACAACCCTCCGAACTCCGCAAGCGAAGGGCCAACCCCCACATCCTCACGATCACAAGGCACAAATACTCCCCCGCGACAAGGCCGAAGCTCACCCCACCCCTGAGGTCTGGCTTCCCCTCGGCGGGGTGTCCTGGGTGAAGCAGAGGGCGAAGGCGAGTGAACGCCGGTCTAGCCCATAGTGCACCCAACTGCCACCCTTAAGCCGTGGGAGCAGCACAGAGGTTCCAACCGCCTGGGTTCCCCGCAATTCAGGAACGCAAAGGCCGATTTACGGCAGGTTTTGACTTGTTCTCCTAAACAGATAGGCTTCAGTACATCAACATTCCTTGATGGTAGCGCCAGCTGGTGCAATCAGAGAACACAGATGAACTAAAGCATATCTGTCTACGAGAACAGGTCAAACCTTGCCATTTCCGTGCGGGAGCACGGTGCGCGAGCAGAAGGCCACCTATTTGACTGTACAATGCAGGTACAATGCAACATCAGCAGAATATATATACCGGCGGGAACATAGCGGTTCGGCTCCCCACAATCGGGAAGCGCAACCGCTGGCAACTGGGGGTGCGTGCCGATAGGTGGGCAGACGGCGCACGACGTGCCCAAACACCCGCCACGTGTCCCGCCCTTCTAGGGAAGGCGCGAACGGCCGTGGTCGAGCGACCGCTGACAGCCCACGGCGCGCCAACTATGGCTCGCCGCATGTACACCCTGAGTGGAAAAGCACGTACGCCTGCGGTAGCCTGCTCCTGCCATCACAGGGGTCGGCGCGATTCCAGGAGCCATTAAGGCATACCAGACTACAGAGCCGTACCCACCTCGCGCCCAGGGAAAGCCGTTGGCGCGAGGTCTGCCCCCGCTCCAACTTTGACTTCGCCCACAGCTGAGGGCGGCCTGGGTAACTATCAACCCCGCCAAGGCGGACGCGATTTTGACTCTAGCCCCGACCCCGACTTCGACTCCGACTCCTACGCTGACGTTGGCACCGATCTCCATGTCGAACTCAACTTCGACCTTCGGCCCAGAGGGCAACCTCGACTCCATTACTGCAGGGCCCGGTGCACAACGAATACTTTGCCAACCCGCCCACCGCTCGCGGCAGGGCGAACACTACACCAAGCAATAAGGCTCCGCCAAACGTTGCGAAAGCTCACAGGCCATAGGGATGGAGGGGGCCAAAGGGCTCGGTAACATGGCTTCGGCCCGTGAAGCCCTTCACCATGAGAGGCTCTTGTTGTAGGGGTGGCCCCCACCTAAGCCCAGCAGGCCTGTTAGAGGAATGTAAGGCACAAAATGGGATATGTGTAATGACAGGATTACCCCTGAGGGGAATACTCGGATGTAAGGGTATAATTGTAAAAGCACTCCCCGTGTGAACATATATATACAACACAGGCCATGGGAAAAAACCCTAAGCCATTACTCACCTAACTCTCCACTACCACTCTCTCTCTCTCTGTTTGGTCTGTAACCATAACACCTGCCTATAGAAAATTAGAAATACATAGGATATATGGACGAAGAGCGTCGAACTACTGCGTGGAACGTGGGAATTTGCCCTTGCAGCCCAGCTTGACGTTGTAGTCCTCATCATCGGCCATGGCCTTGGCCGCCAGTTCGCGCCTTCTCTCGCGCTCCTCCTCACGAGCCTCCCATTCCCTGTGCCTATATGCCTCCAGGTGAGCTTGCATCTCCCATCAAATACATTTGCTTTGATCTTCACTGTGGCGCCGCTCTTCCATCCTCTCGTGTGCCATCTAGGCATCCCACTCCTCGCAATCTAGAGTTCACTAGTCGTGTGGATAGATCTCCTGGTTGATCCATTTTGCAATAGGTGCATAGTGGATCCAGGGACTATAGGAAGAGGGGATAGCTTATTAGTGCGTGTCATACAAGAAAATTAGTAAGAAAACATATTGTAACCCATTCTTACCGGATGCCGGTAGCGAGCTGTGTCCCAACACCGATCGAGGTAGTCCCAAGCGTAGTTACCGCAAGCCCAGTAACGCATGCCCAAGCTCAACCAATGCTTGGACTTGAAGAACTTGCATGCGTCCCTGAATCAACAGGGGTGGAAATGTTGAGGTATGGGTTGGGGTTGAAGATACGGGGGTCTTCACTTCAGGGGTTGGAGGTACGGAGGCTTTGCTTCACTCCTCCTAGCACGATTCGCTTGTTCATCCCAGGCTGCAGCAACCCTTGCGAGTCTGGTGATTTCCTCTCATTGCTTCTCCATACTAGCGATGTAGTGTTGTTGTCGTCGTGTAGGAAAACACGTTGTGGAATGGGTAGCACTTATAGCCTAACCCGATGTGGTGTATGATTGACAAGTCCAAATTAGTTTGGGCAAATTTGCGTTCACGAGGCATCAGTACGCCCAACGATTCGTGGACCAGTGTAGCATCAGGTCGCTGCTTAAAATTACCCTATTTGGTCTTGTCTCTGCATAAGGCTTTCTCGTCTAGTCTTGCCACTACACAAGGCTGGCTCGTGTGGTCTTATCACTATGCAAGGCTGGCTCGTCCGGTCTTGTTACTGCGCAAGACTGTCCCATCTGGTCTTGTCACTGCGCAAGGTTGGCAAATAAAGTTAAAGTTTGCAAATGAAGTTACAACCTAATAACATTTGTATTCTTAGTATCAGTATACACAGAAGAAGAATTGATGCTACACTTCACGGATTGACACTACAAATAAAGTTACAAAATGATAGCATTTATACTCTTAGTACCAGTACACACAGAAGAAGAAATGATGCTGACACGGAAGAAGAAATGATGCTGCACTTCACGGATTGACACTACAAATAGAGTTAAAGTTTGCAAATGAAGTTACAACATGATAGCATTTGTAATCGTAAAACCAGCACACACACAACAACAAGGCTTACGATTGAGGTAGTAACGTCTTGCAGTGTGGCCTTCCTGGTCACAGCGCCTGCAACATCAACTCGCCGATCTAGCTTCCCCTTCGTCAATATCGTTCTTGATGCGACGACTCTGCGACGGCCCTTACCACCCTTCAATAGGTCAAGATCCGGAATCCAAGCTCTTTGTGCAATATCCAACATGGCAAAGTTGCCCACAACCTTGAAGCTTCTTAGCTCGCCGCACCATGCTGTAGCACCCTCTCCTTCATGAAGTACTCCGACATGAAGTTTAATGGGTCCATGTTGATAGTCCCGCATGAGACGAGGACATGAGAACATGGCTTGTGAAGGAGCTTTGGCTTATTGCATGTGTAGCTAGGTTCGTTGACATGATCTTCAATGCACACCTCATAGGTAACAAGAGACCGAGTAGTCCTAAATTCAGCTCTATCCCGAAGGAGCACATTAAAATGATGCTTGGAATTGCCCATCATGTATGTGTGCTTCTGACCCTTCTCAATTTTGGCCTGCATGTATGTTGTAAACTTCGAGCAGTATGGTATATGTGGGTTGACTGCATGAAGTGTTGTATTTGCATGTCTTTCCCTGAAATATCTTATTGTGCTACCTTCGACAATGAGGGGGCTGAGAACGGACACCCCTAAGAACCCAGTTGTACACATCTACAAGGTTAGTGATCATTATGCCATACCTCGCACCGTCCGTGTCATGCAACAAGGGCCACTTTTTCAAAGGCTCGGGCTCAATTCAATGGGAGAAGCACTTGATATTCCTCGAGGTCCTCCATGTCACACCGAGAGGGTCAAGCTCCGGTAATGGTGCGAGGCGTTCGGGTTGCGTCACCCTAGAAACAGCCGACCGCTTGTTCCTCTCAACAAGTGCTTCCTGGTGTGCTCCTCTAACATCTCCTGTAGCGCATCAAATTTACGCTGCTGGTTCTGCATGGTCAGTCTCTTGAATAGCTTCATCAACGGTTGCTGTAGGAACTGCTTGAAGAAGTTGGCCCCCAAAGGCGAATGTACTTCATGTCTTGCTGAATATTTTTATGACCCTCATCATCCCGGGGTGGTGATCATGAATTATATAGATATCAGGACGTGCCCCAACTACTCCTTCCTTCACATTTCGAAGGAACTACAACCAGCTGTTGAAATTCTCACTTTCGATGAATGTGATGGCTAAGGGCAAAATCTGATTATTGCCATCAACACCAATTACTGTTAGGATCTGCCTCTTGTATTTCCCTGTTAGAAACATTTCGTCGACTGAGACCATTGGTAACATGTGCCTGAAAGCATCGATGAAGGCAGCGAAGGCTAAGAAGGCCCTCTACAAAACCAGGTAACCGGGCGGTTTTCTGGACGGCTTGTCTTTTTCACAGCAATGTGTGTGCCCAGGTTTCTATCCCACGGCACTTCAAATATACGAGGAAGGTTGTTGTAAGCTGTCTCAAAAAACTAAACCTCCTTTCCAAAACCATCTGCTTCGCACGTCATGCTTTGGCGTAGCTAATCTTGTACATGAATTTTTGCTCAATAGCCGCCATGATGTGTTTGGCCTCAAGGTTCTTCTTCTTCACTATCTCATCGTACATGAGATTGGCTATGAAGGTGGCCGTCAAGTTGCGATGCTTCATCAAAATACTATTGAGGACGCAGGAGTATGGCTTAACCTTTGAGATAATCCAGTGAGTCTCGTAGCCAAGCTTCTCGCAGACCACGATATACTGCTCTAGGTTGGATTTTAGGACCTGAAACATCCGCTACATGGATAAGGCCCACAACTTAATAGCATCCTACAATGATCTTATCAGCAAACATTGCATCAAGCCGAACCTTTGTAGCATGGTACTCCCACAGTGATTCATGCTCGTCGTGTACAGAAAGACCCTCAACATCTACCGTATTCCACGCTTGCGGCATAGGACCTTCATTCTCATTCGAAGAGATGTCACCATTCTCTTCTAAAATTTCCTTCTCGGCCCAGGCCGTTTGGTCATCGATCTCCATCTGACGCGCAATGCTATCAACATACTCCCATGCGTTCGCCTGCTAGTGGGCTCAGCTTCAGAGTGCTTATTACGACTACCAATTCCATCACTTTTCAAAAAACCAACTTCAGACCACTCATAACGACTGGTTACAGCTGCTACGCAAGACCGGTCGTTAGCACATCGAGTACTCAAACACACCAAATACTTGGGAATTACTATCGTTCTGCTCAAAACACTCAGGAATATCAAGTAACGCTATCGACCACAGAACCATCGAGTACCGATTACCGAGTACCGATCACTTTGAAAAGGTCGTAGTCGAAGACTGCCATGATCGAGGCCAAATGTGATCAAAGTCGGACATGGTTGAAGTCGAACATGGTCGAAGTCAGATATGATTGAAATCGGACGTGGTCAAAATCGGACGTGGTTGAAGTCTGCTGATCGGACATAGCTGTTAGGACCACCCAGCACAAAGCTGTCCGGACCAACGATACAAGGCCGTTAGAACCACCGACTACCAAACGTGGTCGTTTTGCCATCATGAAAATTCAAGCACAGAAGCGTATCGACCAGAACATTTACAAACACATATTTGGTTTGCTTTGGATTTTGCGTTTGTGAAAGACTTAGTCGTTTGCAGTGGAAGATTTTGCTTTTGAGTGGTTTTGTACAGTTACAAGTGATTTCAGCCTACAGATTTTAGACTACGACCACGGCATACTCCGACCACAGTACTTTGAACACTGGTTACGACCACGGCAGCTATCGACCACGGCATGAACACGACTACGACCACGTCTGGCTTACAACCACAGCAGTTGTCGATCACGTCTGGCTTACGACCATTACAGCTGTCAACTACATTGTGCACCCTGAAGTACATCAACTTTGGTTTCCTCCGTGCAGGGAGGTTGTGGACGCTGGATGCACGTCGTCCGGCACCGATGTGCCCAATATGGTAACAGGCCGGGTGGCTCTGCCAATTGCTATTGGCCATTTCAACAGTTCAATTTTGCTGAGCACTGAGCATCATGCTCTCCGCCGACGTCAAATTGCCGAGCACGGCGGCCGGGATGGACCGACAACAATGACCCCGGGATGGCTTGAGACCATGAGGATCTGCAGCGACACACGGATTGAGCCGATGAGGTGGTTCACTTTTGCTTTCAATTTTGATTTTTTTTGGATGATAAAATATTTTGTGCATATTTTCCACAGTCAAATATTACTAGTTATGTGTTAGATGGGTTATTTGTCGATTTATTTCAGTGACATGAACTTGTATTACGACTTAGCGGAGACGAGTGCTATAACTATGTATAGCTACCCAACAGTTAGCGCTTTTTGTTATACACCTTATTAAAGTATGCCCACTATTGTTTAAATTAATCATTAAACGCTTTCAGGATGGGACAATAAAATCATACAATCCTTCCATGGAAACCAAAAAAGGTAATTTACAAACTGACAGAAAACAGAGTGGTCTAGCGACCATACAGATGGAATTTTATTTCGACTAGGAACAATCTTTACGGAGTTGCATGACATATCAAACATCAGGAAGACAGGAACATCATAAGAGCAAACGGAGTTCAGTTTCAGAAAATAAGTTACACAGAGACAGCAATCTCGTCCTCGATGGCTTCATCATCATCTTCTTCTTTCTCATTGGTTTCGGGAGGCTCCGGCTTCTGAAACCTGTCGCTGAAGGTTTCCATGCCCATGAATGACAAGAGAAGCCAGACATAAGAGAGCAGCTCCGCACCTTGACCCAAGCACTTGGCGTGCAGGTAACCACTGCCCCTGCCTGCAGAATAGCAGAGCATCTCCACCCACACACCCTCAATCACCTTCCACCTCTTTTCCTCATCGCTCAGCATCATCAACGCTTTGGCAAGATTGAATGCGTTGGGAGCCAGAGCCCCAATCCTGCGGTCGTATAGCCAGGGAAAATGTCTTTCGCCCCAATCGTGAAGGACCCGTTGCGCAAGCTCTCTTTCGTCGAGCGCTGGCTGGCCGAACAACATGATCTCGACATCGTCGCAGGCCACGGTGAAGATACCCTTCCTGGTCCCGGGCATCAGCATCTCCGGACGGATGAAGAGCAGGTAGGCCATGTAGTTGGATATCACTCTGCTTCGAGCGGCGCGAGCTTGGCCGCGAGAGGATGTGCTTTGGTGGTGAAAGCAGAGGTCCGTGGCGATGTGCCAGAGAAGGACGCTCTTGTCAAACGCCATCTTCAAGCTCCAGCCCAGCCGTTGGTGCCTCCTCAGTGTCCACTGGCCCCTGCGGCTGTTGAATCTCCTGTAACTGGCAGCGTCGCGGATGTATCCCCTCCACCCATCCTTCACGTATCCAAAAACCAACTCAATAATTTCGCGGGTGGATGCTGGTGCCAGCTGCTCTGTTAACATAGCCCTTGCAGCCGACGACTGCGGCAAGCTTCATTAATATGGTGGGCTTCTTGTTGCGAGCACAGATCGACAGGAGGCTATACTGGGATACCTTTTGTGATGAATGTCCTGTAATTCCGAAGCAACTCAAGCAAGGGCCGAGGAACCAGTATAGGAGATCCAGCACAGTGGTACAACAGAACAAGATGTAAGTTACCTTGACATCGTTTCCGTTGTAACCATCTTTGCGGCTTTTGGAGAAGACAATTAAAGAGGCTAAGGTCAGGAATGGAAGCAACAAATGCAACCAGCAGCCGATAAAACTGGGTGTCACCGTAAGTTTGGTGTAGATGTGCCCAAATGTAAAGTTGAGCACATCCCGCAATATACTATAGGGTGTGGCATATACATCTCGGCCAAGTACCAAAAGAAACCGTAGGTTTTTAAGCCTACAGGAGTAGGGAGGTGATACGTCTACAAATACCCTGCGGAAGTACGTAGCTTTGTCGATGAAGGTTTCCATTTCAGATATTTCCTCTACAGCACAGGGTAACTCCGTCTCCTGTACGCAAACCCTTGCTTTTTGTACAAATTCTTGAAGCGAAAGGTCATGTTCTTCTTCCTTTTCTTCTTGTATTCCCTCTCTTCTTGGGGAATTAAACAAATTCAAAAAAGGAAGTCAAGAAGCTGCAGCAAATAGCAAAGTTACTTTGTTTTCTTCGTGTCAGAGAGGAAGAGGTAACCTGCTGTTGATGCTGGCGCTCTTCAGAGCCCATGGCTTCTGGCTGCATCTGATAATCCCAACGATAAACAGCAAGATTGCGGCGTGCAGCAACCTCTTCTCCCCGGACCACGACTTGCAGAACACGTACAGGGCGACCGTGACCTGGGACACCATGGTTATGGCATGCCGCCTCCACAGCTCGTTATCTTCGATACTGTAGGCAGTCATGGGATGCAGGCCACCGAGGTGGATGAGAAGGACAGGCGTCCATAGGACCTCCAGGGTGCCGCCACCGCCATTCGCTGCAGGCTGCTTGTGGCGGTTGAAGAGGGTGGCCAGGGCGTATATCGCCAGAGCGTCGCCACCTAGGTAGGCAAGCCAGATGGACACCCTGAACCAGCGTGGAGAAGCACACATGCGCACCAAGGCGGAGAAGAAGAGGAAGAACTGGACGAAGAGGCGAGCACGAGAATGCGCAGCTGCCACTCATCCCACCATTGCACAGCGCTTGAGAAATCCATCCCCCCAGTTCCCTCTCCCTCACCCTTCTCTCTCGTCTTAGGCAGCTCGAGGGAATAGCAGGTGTGGAGCTGCTTCTCTCGTCATCGCCTGCAGTCACACTAAACCTTTTCATGTCTATGTTCCTTGCTTGTTCGTGACAATATTCCCGGTATGCTAACTTGCTCGTGATGATGTTCCTATCTTCCTTTGTCCATTTCAAGGATTCATGTCCCTTACATTCTTTTCCCGACCCCTTGCTTGTCCATGATGATCACTGCATTAATTCATCGCCCATGAGTGTGCGTATTTCAGCTACTTCAAGCACATTGTTAAGTATCGCCAAGTGCCAACCAGACTATATTCTTTTATCCTATCGAAACTATTGAGTTTAATACACCAGTCAGTTCACTCAAAAGTTTAAGTTGATGAGAAAAAATAGACAAAGCTTAAACTAATGAGGAAAGATGAGCAATTCACTTATACTTCAATACTTCTCCTCACATGTAAGCTCCCTTAAACCTAATACATAGAATAGAAATGGACTGTAACTATTATTTTTTAATTGCGCCAGCTAGGTCTTGAACTCGATCAAGTTCTTTATAGAAACGGAGTTTTGCGAATTCTCCCCGAAACTGGAAGATCATTTCAAGATCTTCCAGCATATTCGAGGGTTCAATGTGACTATTGTCGCTTTGGCCAATACAGAAGATTACAAAAAGATGAGACTTTTGGACTGTGGAGCGGCTTTTTGCTAAAACATGGGGGGGGGGGGGAAACTAAGATGTTGGGCAAGTGAAATATACAGATCACAAACGTAGATTGCTCGTGGCTAAATATGAATTGAGATGAAAGCTTTAGAATTTGGTAACCCGATCTTCCGTCTAATATGATACGTGAATTTTGTATGACTAGCTAGTATGGTATAATTTTATTCCTCTTACTCTCACGGTTTTTCACTACTCATCACTTTTTTAGACGCAGTACTCGTCATTCTGACTGATGAACAGTGTTTTTCTTTGGCACTTAGTAGTCATCGTTTTGTACACGTGCCTAATAAATTTAGTCCATTTATCATACGAAATCAACTCGTAAGTGTGGTTAAAATAATAACAGATTTGCTATTTTGTGGGCATCAGCTGGATTCTTATCCGACTACTGTGATTGTCGTTAGATTGATAGATTGTGTTGCAATAACAGTTTGTATGCCGATTATCGACTAAAATATCTTTACTATTTAATAAGTTTGAGTTGATAGTTGGTGCATTCTTCTTCCTCCCTTTTTAACCGTCTGCTCTGAATACTGAAATCTTGACTCTTTATCTAACATCCCTCTCCCTCTCTCTCATATCTAATTACCCCTCCTCTCCACTTCCACCAACAGTTACCATCTCCCACATCCTCTTCTACCTAGTCTCTCTCGCCTCCCTCCCCTCCTGCTCCGCTTGCTTCCGCTCCCTCTCCGCTTCACCTCCCCACGCCCCCTACCCCTCCTGCCGCGCCGTTGCCTTTTGCTCCCCTAGCACCGGCGTCCGCCCACAACACGCGGTGCAGGAATGGGATGCACGACAAGGACAACGGCGCGAGGTGGGGGAGGAAGGAGGAGGCGAGGCGGTGGGGCAGGGAGGGGAGGTACAGGGAGAGGTGGACGTCGACGGCGAGGGAGATGAAGAGCGCGTCAAAGAAAAAGAGCACCTTGTTGCGGCTGAGGTGCCAGCCCGCGAGACCCATGGGGACGAACAGCACCACGCAGACTGCGAGCACGCCCGCCTGCGCCGTGGCGGACACCATCGACCGACCAACCTCGTGCGCGAGCAAGGGGCCACCAGATCTGGGCCTCGCTAGGAGGGTCGAGATCGTAGGAGGTTAGGTGGATGAGCGATCGTGCGGTGCGGCGTGGAGCGGAAGCGAGAAGCAGAGAGGGGGGCATCGCGTGGTGGGTTGGTGTGGTTCGGCAGGGTGGGGGAGCGGAGCGGAAGGGGATCGGCGGGATGGAAACAGCGGAACGGCAAGCGGGTGCGATGGCGGGCTGGCTGGCTCCGGCGCTTTAGCGCTTGGAGTTGGCTGGAGTCGGTGTGGTGCGCGCGTCGGTGTGGACCCGGAGGCGTTGGCACCGGGCCGGCTTGGCCCCGGTTTTCGTTTGTAAAAGATAGTAAGATGGGAGGATGGTTATTCAGATTAGTGAAGTTATCGTTTCATTAATGGCGTGTGTTTTTCTTCTGCTTTGTTAAGTGAAAACAAAAATGATGACAGGTCAATTCCAATGCTACTCTCTCTGCACTGTAATACTAGTTGAATGCCTGTGCGTTGCTACGGATTTTAAAATTTTAGCATACTACATGTTTTAAAACTAACGGGTGGTAAAATTTGTTGGAACGTGCATACAAATATGTTCTTTTTTTTAAATCCGTAGCAACACACGGGCATTCAACTAGTTTTATATGGCCATTGTAATAAAGTATTAAAGTGTTTCATGTGGTAATACCTCAGTCCAGCTTTTGGATTAACTAGTTTAATGCCCGAAGCTACGGATTAGAAAAAAGATTAAAATTACTATTGCTATTGCAGTCTGTTTTTAATCCAATGGTTCAAAAAGTTCAAAAATAGACATTCCCTAAATCTTTCGGCAAATTCACATAATCAGATTGATAATTATCTTAATTTTATAATAACACCTACAAGCTCGATCTTCACCAATTTTTACTAACGACAACGCTTACTAACACTCTTTAAGTCGATTTTTATATCTAATTTTTTATTAACTCTAAACCAAATTTCTGGCCTTTGTATTAGTTTTTGAGAATCTAGTCTGATTCAAATGAAACTTCGTTTTTCATCCATCAATAAAAGTCTTAAAAAGAAATTTGTAAAGGACAAATAATATTATTCATAAAATATTTTTTGTCTAATCTCTAGAGGGTAGGAAGGTTCTTAAATTTAGTTCAGGAAATGCCAGTTTTCATAGAAAAATATTATATGATAAGCCTAACTACCGGATTTGTAATTTTAACCATGACAGGCTTGAGAGCATAGAATAACGACTTTAGAAATATACATGATAATCACACAAGTACTTGGCACCTTGCAATAAAGACCACAAAGGAATAGAATATGAGCTTTAGAAATATAGATGATAATCACACACTTAAGGATTATGATTACTTTGAACAAATCCTAGAAATGATAAAAGATATATATACAAATTTACCTATATTCACATGCACGTCATCATCAACCTTCACAAAGAAGTCTGCATCCCATAAAATAACTTTGGGGAAGAATACATGACCAAACGAATTGAATGATATCTCACCTCCTCAATCTTGTATGAGTCCAGGTCACGTCTGCGAGCAACAATCCAAGGTACAACGTCTGCAATTCCAAACCAACCAACCATAATTAAACACTGATACACAAAAATATGCATCAAGAGGTACATGTGAGGCTCCAATCCTTACATCGAGAAATAAGTAAATAACCTCACACAACAATGAGTTGGCAACATAGATATATTGACGAATAACCTAAGACATTCCAGACGTTATGTAAAGATTAGATGTCAATTACTAGCACACTAATCTAATCCTAGAAATAGGCTTTACCTTACACTGTTGTAAACCCAACAAAGACGGCTTCTTCCTTAACTAGCAAATAACTTGTATGTTCATCTAGAAAAAGAGAGACACGGGAGAAGATTCTTATAGCACAATGGATCACTTTCTTATCCACCACCTCCGAAATGAAACAAACACACTCAAATCACTTTCTCTAGTGCCTAGTCTTTTTGTTTCATTTGACAAGCCAATTTTATTATGTATATCTGTACCAAAGTTTCAATGTATCCTTTGCTTGACAGAAAAATGCAAAACAAAGAAGTTATAACCTGTCCAATAGTTACTTTAAAAAATAGGGGAAAGGTAAATATCGGACGGCTGCATCTCCATTCAAATAAGTTATAACAACTTTTTGTTAGTGATTTCGATGTCAAAATTATTATGCTTGGAGTACCTACAACTACGGCGCTTGAGATTTCTCTTGAGTCTTGACCAGGTTGAGGATGCTAGTCAAACAGTGCTTTCTTATCATCAACAACCTCACAAACATGCTAGTACATGTTCATGGTTGTCCTGAATTCTGGAACGGAAGTCACCTTCAGCTTTGAAAGCATACACTAAAACAAATGTGAATAATGCTCTTAGCCAAACCTAGGTAGGAATTTGTAGTTCAACAATATCTAATCTGCAAAATGTGATACCGATTTGCATTCGCTGAAACAAAACAAAATAAAGGAACACGATAATTCAGAAAATTCAAATAACCAACCCCTATCAGTATATATATGAATTGAAAGTTGTCTCTGAATGTTCTCCCTGTTCACGTGAATGAATCGATCTTAGATATAATTCAGACTGCAGACACTTCTAGTATCCCTGCAATCATATCAAAAACTATTTAGGCCCACTATTATTAAGTCGCACGACTAGTCGCGATTAATCGTCGATTAGTCGGCAAGTTGGCACAGCAGCTCCGGCTAGTGCTGTCGACTCGACTAGCTGAGCTAGTCGGCCGACTTGCCGACTAGGCGACAATTAGTCGCGACTAGTCGTGTGGTGCGAGTCAGGCGACTGGTTGGCCCACTGCCAATGCGCTAGGCGGAGACATATACAGACTACAGAGCAACCCACGATGAAATCGAAAACATTCACAGGCTCCCACGACGCCGACGGGAGGGAACCCTAGCCATCGCCGCCCCCATCCACGCCGCCAACGGCACCCGCCGCCACCTCCTCCTCAGTCATCCCCTGCCTCAGCACCTCCTCCTCCTCCTCAGCCCACAACACCGCCGCCACCTCCTCCTCGGTGCTCCATAGTCATCGTCAACCCCTGTCCACGCCGCCGCCGCCTCCTCGGACCTCTCTCCTCTACCGGCCCAAGCTGTGGTGAACGACACCGCCGCCTCCTCCTCGTCGGCAGCTTGGCGCTCCCTAGTCGCCGTCTACCCCTGTGCACACCGCCGCCGCCGCCTCCTCGGACCTCCCTCCTCTGCCAACCCGAGCTGTGGTGAACGCCGCCGCCACCGCCTCCTCGTTGGTGGCTTGGCGCTCCCTAGTCCCCGTCGACCCCTGTCCACACCGCTGCCACCGCCTCGAACCTCCCTCCTCCGCCGACCCGAGCTGCCGTGGTGACCGGTGAGCAGAGCTCTCCCTCCTCTCCTTCCTCCGAGACATTATTGCGTCTCCTCTCTTTCGGTCCTTGCTCTCCTGAGTCCTGACCTTTGAGGCTTGACTGCCCGCTGCCACCTCCTCCTCAGCCCTCCCCAGTCGCCGTCGACCCGAGTCGTGGTGAGCACTCCCTCCTCCCCTTTCTCCTCTCCTCTCCTTCCTGTCATCTCCTTCAGTCGGTGGAATGTGTAGTAGTAGTAGTGCAGACTAGCAGTATTAGCAGTAGCAGTAGTAGTCTGACGACTGGTCGTGGCTAGTCACGACTAGTCGGTCAAGTCGACAGGTCGGTCCCTTTGCGACTCGACTCGACTTTACGACTAAATAACCTTGTTTAGGCCTAATAAAGAACCTGCTAGTGGCTAATTAATAATCATGATTTTATTAGCTCCACCTTTAGTAACCAAGCATGGTGATAGCCTAGTCTTAACAGGAGGAGGGATATAACAGAAAACTTAAGGCTGCCCACCAAAAATTGTCATGGATTCAATAAAAATCAGTTAAATAGTATACATTTCATCATGTCTATCAAGAATCCTAAATGTGATCTATTCATGAACCTGTAGGATAACATTATTTATGAGTTTTAACCTGTGCAGACTGGTCTTCAAATGTACTTCTCATATTTTTCCAGTTTTAAACAGAGTTGCCAATTGCTCCATAACTGAAGACTGGCACATTCTTTTGTACTATCAGAGAGGCATCAACTGATAATGTGGCAGATCTCCTATGGTAGAAGGTTATGACTCTTAGACTTCGCTCATGCAGACCACAATAACTGAACCTTCTCATGTTAATGTTTTGCACTAATATATATTTGCAGGGTGCTACAACTGAAGCAAAGACACATGCTGGCGTCGCCTTTAGTCTTGGCTGTAAATTGACAACTCAATATGAATTCCATTGGTCATACAAAAGAGAAGAGATATATCCTAATTGTGACATGATTTTGTTTTGGTCTTCTCATTTGGTAGATGCATGATAAATATATAAACTGTCATGTGGGGAAAACATTATTCCCGCCGTTCCCGGGCCGGGAACGACCGTGAGCCATAGGGTGGCTGTTACGGCCAGAAGAGGCGGATTGAGTTTGTTAGGAAAGATAATTGTTATCTCTAAGATTTAAGAGTTTCCATCTTTAGGATTTAGTTGGAAAAAGGGCTATAATCCTTGTACGGAACCTGGAATTGAGGGAGGAATAAAATATCTATTTTGCCTATCTTCTTCCAACATAGGGCGCAGAGGGGAAAAACCTCGCCCCTCTACCAGCCACGACTACGGCCTTCGTAGTCGGGGTCCTGCGCCGCCCATCCGTGACATCTTGGTATCACGATCTAGGTTTGACCTGCCGTCCCCCTCCACCGTCCCTGCGCTGCCATCAGCTTCCTCCGCCGCCCCTACCATGTCGGGCACAGCTGAGGACGACCTTAAGTCCATGATTCTTGCCCTTACCAAGGAGGTGCAGGCCCTCCAGTCGGTCGTCACCAACAACTCCCAGGCGATTCAGCGCCTGGAACTGCAACGACCGGGCCAATTTTCCGATACCTCATCCACAAGCCGCACCAACTCCGGCGAGAATCACACGGATTGGCCGCCGCGTTTCCAGAAGCTGGATTTTCCCAAGTATGATGGCAAGGGCGATCCACTTCCGTTCATCAACCGGTGTGAGTCATACTTCCATCAACAGCGCATTGCCGAGGAGGAAAAGGTGTGGATGGCTTCATACAATCTGATGGACATCGCCCAGATGTGGTACATCCAGGTGCGGCAGGACGAAGGCACACCGCCATGGCGTCGCTTTACCGAGCTCCTCAACCTACGGTTCGGGCCTCCCCTGCGCTCCAATCCGTTGGGGGAACTTGTGGCATGTAAGCGTACGAGCTCGGTGGCCGACTTCCAGGACAGATTCCAGAGCCTCCTTCCTCGGGCCGGTTACCTCACGGAGGCTCAGAAGGTCCAACTCTTCACCGCTGGCCTTCAACCGCCACTCAGTCTGGATGTCGAGATCCACAATCCCCAAACGCTCGCGGTCGCCATGAGCCTCGCGCGCAAGTTGGAGCTCCGCGACCAGACGACGGCGCGCGCGCCGCGCGTTCGTGGGCAAAGGCCTCGCGCTCCGCCCGCACAACGCTAGCCGGCCGTGCAGCCACCAGCGGCCACGCCGTCCGCGCCATCCACGATATCTGTGGAGGGCCGCCAGGTGAAGCGACTGTCGGCGGCGGAGATGGCGGAACGCCGTCGCCTCGGGTTGTGCTACAACTGCAATGAGAAGTTTGGGCGGGGCCACAACAGGGTGTGCCAGCACCTCTTTTTGTTAGAGCTGAGCGACTTTGATGACATGGCCGAGACGGAGGACGCCGACCGAGTCGCCGCAGATCCTCAGATATCCCTCCATGCGATCGCCGGTGTCCGCACCAGCGAGACGATGCAGGTGCGCGTCCAGGTGGGTGACGCCACCCTTCACGCACTCCTCGACTCTGGCTCCACGCATAATTTCATCTCCGAGGAGGCGCGGGCTGCACTGATCTCTCTCTACACCGCCGTGACGACATGTCGGTGACGGTGGCCAACGGCGAGCGCGTGCCCTGCCTGGGAGTGTTCCGACGGGCGACCTTCGCCATCGATGGGGAGGTGTTCCAGGACGATTTCTTTGCTCTTCCGCTGGCCGGCTACGATGTGGTGCTGGGCACCCAGTGGCTTGCGACCCTTGGACCCATTCTTTGGGATTTCGGGGCTCTCACCATGTCGTTCTGGCGCAACGATCATCGCGTCAATTGGCGTGGTATGGCAGGTTCGGCGAGTCCCGGGCTTCGCTCCTGCACCGGACCTGACCTCTTGGCGGCACACCTCGTCGACTTCGCCTCGCTTTTGACGAGCCTCATGGACTGCCGCCCCGAGGTCCCGAGACCACAACATCACCCTCCTGCCAGGCTCGGCGCCGGTGGCTGTCCGTCCTTATCACTACCCAGTCACACACAAGGATGAGCTGGAACGACAGTGCTCTGTCATGCTTGATCAGGGCCTGATTAGGCGCAGCTCTTCCACCTTCTCTTCGCCGGTTCTGTTGGTGAAAAAGGCCAACAACTCGTGGCGATTCTGCGTCGACTACAGAGCTCTCAACGCCATCACGGTCAAGGACGCTTTTCCGATTCCAGTGGTTGATGAACTCCTCGACGAGCTGCACGGCGCCAAGTTCTTCACCAAGCTTGACCTCCGCTCCGGCTACCACCAAGTCCGCATGAACCCGGCCGGTGTGGCCAAAACGGCTTTCGGACTCACGAGGGTCTCTACGAGTTCCTCGTCATGCCCTTTGGGCTGTGCAACGCACCAGCTACGTTCCAGGCGCTCATGAACGATGTGTTGCGTCCATTCCTCCGCCGGTTCGTGCTCGTCTTCTTTGATGATATCCTGATTTTCAGCACTTCGTGGGCCGATCACCTCCGCCATGTGCGCGTGGTCCTCACCACCCTCCAGCAGCACAAGCTCTTCATCAAGCGGTCCAAGTGCACCTTCGGGGTGGATTCCATCTTCTACCTCGGCCACATCATCTTGGCAACCGGCGTGGCCATGGATCCGGCTAAGGTGAAGGCCGTCCTCGACTGGCCACTACCTCGCTCGGCGCGCGCGGTTCGGGGCTTTCTCGGCCTCGCGGGCTACTACCGCAAGTTCGTGCGGGACTACGGCACAATCGCAGCGCCTCTCACAGTTTTGCCCCGCAAGGATGGGTTTCTATGGTCGGCGGAGGCTGACGCGGCATTTCAGGCGCTGAAGACGGCACTGACAACGGCGCCGGTGTTGGCATTGCCGGATTTCAATCAGCAGTTCGTCGTCGAGTGCGACGCTTCGGGCCACGGTTTGATGCAAGACCGGCACCCCATCGCCTTCTTCAGTCGGCCGGTGGCGCCACGACATCGCTCCCTGGCTGCCTATGAGCGAGAGTTGATTGGTCTTGTACAGGCCATTCGGCATTGGCGACCTTACCTTTGGGGACGCCGTTTTCTGGTGCAGACAGATCACTTCAGTCTCAAATACCTGCTGGACCAGCGTCTCACCACCATTCCTCAGCACCATTGGGTGGGCAAGCTCCTGGGATTCGATTTCGCCATAGAATATAAACCAGGCAGCACCAACATCGTGGCCGACGCTCTGTCACGCCGCGACACAGAAGTGGGTTCCGTCTTGGCCCTTTCATCACCTCGGTTTGACTTCATCGACCGTCTTCGACATGCACAGGCCACAGACCCCGATCTGGTGGCTCTCCGGGATGAAATCGCGGCCGGCGAAAGGTCCGCGCCATGGTCCATCATCGACGGCTTGGTCGCCTACGACTCCAAGATTTACATCGCGCCGACGTCCCCACTCCTGCACGAGTTGGTGTCCGCCGTCCATGAATATGGCCACGAGGGCGTCCAGCGCATGCTACACTGGCTCCGCCGCGACTTCCACACGCCTAACTTCCGTTCGGTGGTCCAGGATTTCATCCGCAGCTGCTCCACTTGCCAACAATACAAAACTGCACATGACCACCGCTTTTCATTCCCAGTCGGACGGCCAGGCGGAGGCGGCAAACAAGGTAATTGTCATGTACCTCAGGTGCTTTACTGGGGATCGACTGCGACAATGGCTTCGCTGGTTGCCGTGGGCAGAGTACGTCTACAACACAGCTTTCCAGTCCTCCCTCCGCGACACGCCATTCAAGATCGTCTATGGCCGGGAGCCTCCTTCCATCCGCTCCTATGAACCAGGGGAGACGCGAGTCACGATGGTGGCCCAGAACATGGCGGAGCGTGACGAGCTGCTTGCAGACATTCGCTACCGCCTTGAGCAGGCACAGGTGATTTACAAGCACCACTACGACAAGCACCATCGCGAGGTCCAGTACGCCGTCGGGGATTGGGTGTGGCTGCGCGTCCGTCACCGGCCCCGGCACATCTCCAGCCCACTACAACTGGCAAACTGCGGCCGCGCTTCTATGGGCCGTACCGCGTCGAGGCAATCATCAACGACGTCGCGGTCCGGCTGACCCTTCCTCCTAGGGCGCGTCTGCACAATGTCTTCCATGTGGGCCTCCTCAAGAAATTCGTCGGGACGCCTCCTGATGCACCACCACCCCTTCCGCTATGCAACACGACGCTGCAGTTCCAGAGCCAGAGCGCGCGGTTCGCACGCGTCTTGCACGTGGTGTCCGCCAGGTCCTCGTCCAGTGGAAGGGTGAGCCGCCGGCGTCAACTACTTGGGAAGACATTGACACCTTCATGGAGCGACATCCGTCCTTCCAGCTCGAGGACGAGCTGCTCGTCGAGGGGGGGGGAGAGATGTCATGTGGGGAAAACATTATTCCCGCCGTTCCCGGGCCGGGAACGACCGTGAGCCATAGGTTGGCTGTTACGGCCAGAAGAGGCCAGATTGAGTTTGTTAGGAAAGATAATTGTTATCTCTAAGATTTAAGAGTTTCCATCTTTAGGAGTTAGTTGGAAAAAGGGCTATATAATCCTTGTACGGAACCTGGAATTGAGGGAGGAATAAAATCTCTATTTTTGCCTATCTTCTTCCAACATAGGGCGCAGAGGGGAAAAACCTCGCCCCTCTACCAGCCACGACTACGGCCTTCGTAGTCGGGGTCCTGCGCCGCCCGTCCGTGACATAAACCCATTCTTTTTTGTCATAATGGAGAATATGTAGGTGTCTGCATATAACTATGCTATATGAATAATGAGATAATAGCGCTCACTGTTGATATATCTGTAGCTTCCCATCTAGAATCATGGTCAATGAACATTAAAAAATGGATAGTGATAGGAAAAAATCTGTAATCTACCTGACAGCAAACAAAAAATTTTAAATATAATATGACAATAGAACTTTGCCACCCTTTAAGAAATTACATCTAAACCAAAACTTAGTTTGTGTGCAAAATTGACAACTGTGCAGTAGGTAGGGCAACCAAGTAATTCTCACTACTGACAATTGATACCAGCAAAAATGGGTCAAATCCAAAATGTAGCCAGCAGTATAACATACAATGTTAGTAACTTAAATTTTCTAAAGGATATTTCTACCTATCTAAGTTGAAAATCTACCAGAATAATACAAATAGAACCTTGCATCTTATAGTTGAGCCACCAGTTGACAACTACAGGAAGTCCTATGAGCAGAACCATAGTTAGGAGGAAAAGCAAATGCCTTCATTAGGCTCAATTATACAAAAAATTCGAACATAGCATACCTCGCTAATCAATTAGCACAGTGCTAAATTTTGGCTGTAAAGCTCCTCATACCATATCATCGTCCACAAATCTGCTTAACACACGACAAAAATTATAAGAAGCCAAGCGAGCATGTAATTTGCAGAAGCAAACCTCTGATTGCTGAGACGAACACAAATGGACCAGGAACAAATTCGTAATTGCTGAACCAATGTAACCGATGCCGTACATGCTAACAGGAAGGCAGGAATCAATTGCCCTGCTGCAATCTGATGCCCTATATGTATGCCATATAGTAATCAATTGCTAAAGCTTTGATCGAAAGCTCATTGAGTAGCTTGGTACTTCATAGTAATAGACACCAAAAATCCCAAAGCAATAACAAAAAACCAAAACCCGTACCTACAGAGAGCAACATCTGCCCAAATCCGTCTCACCAACGCTTCTTGCATACCTTGGAAACCTCAACCTTCTAACCTACAGGGTGTATTCCCATCTGCAACCAAGTTGAGCAAATAAATGGTCAATTCAGCTAAACAAGAGTAGAGGAAAAGTGGAAACCCTAGAAATCAAATTCATGTCATTAGAAGCAGCATAGGGTTTAGATTCGCAGTCACCTCTGGCCTCCCACACAATCAGCGCTGATGGGGGTGATTGGAACTGATGGAGAGGGTACCCTCTGGCATCTAGTTGGTGGTGATGGCATCTTGCCCAGAGGACGGCCATGACCAAGCAAACTGAGGTGCCGATGTTTAAAAATAAACCTGAGGCTTGACGACGGCGCCAATGTAAGTGACGGGGAGGTGACCATGGTGAGCGAGGACGGTGTGGGGCTCGCCAGTGGAATTTTTGCGGCCAGTCCCACCGCCCCCTTTCGCCTCCATCATCGACCGTCATAGCGCATGCTCGTAGATCAATTTCGTTAAAGCGACGACAGAATCGAGGGGAGGTAAGAGAGTATGGGAGGCGAGATGGGGAGAGGGAAGAAGACGGGAAGGAGGGGGGCGGAGTGGGGGAGGAGGCGGCAGCGGTGCGGGGTGGGGTGGTTAGGAGGGAGAAAATTGATCATTTGCCACTTTGAAGAGTGGGCTTCGTAAAATTGTCACTTTCAAAATTGGTTTCGCAAAAATGCTATGCAGTACATTTTACCTCTTGATTACCATGCCATTTGAGCCATTTAACTCATTCAATATTTTTTTTCTAATTTTAGGGGCTGGAAAAGACCTTTCTACCCTTGCTAAGTTTTGCACTGCATGGGCTTTGGATTCGAAGGTGAAACGTCGCCCGTGTTCGTCTTCCGCTTCGAGCTCGGCAGCGGCGGCGGCGAAGAGCTCGACTTGGCTGAGGCCAACGAGAAGGAGCTAATCGATAAGGCCGGGAGAGACGGCGGCGTCTTGGCAGGCTATCTTGGCAGGTGGGGTAGAGGGGACTGGAGCGAGCAGCAAACAATGGGGAGAACCGGAGGAAGGGGCAGCGCGCGCGCGGCGGCGGCGAGCTCCTCGTCGCCGGCATCGATGGCGTCCTCCTTGTCGTGGGTGAGCGGCTCGACGGTCATGGACTGGGCCAACCCCGAGGAGGCCGAGCTGCAGCGCGGCGATGGCTTCTCACTTCTTGTGTACGCCTGGAAGAGCTAGTGATGGGCTAATGGCAGCCTTGACGGCGTCGGCGGAGGCGGCTAGCCGGCATTGTTTCCATTGATGGTTGCTTCTTGATTCATTGGGATTTTTCTCATCGGATTGTTGTAAGTTGCAATTGTTCTCCGAGCAATGTTCTTGTGCAGTTTTGAGTGCTCAATTGACCAAACCAAATTGTTCATTACATCGATAGCTAAAGAAATTAACAACTAGATAAATCATATTACGACCCATGGTTAAATTGTTCATTACGGTCATGTAGATCGTTGCTTCGGCCGGGGATGCAGATCGTTGCTTCGGCGGGCGACGTTTCACCTTCGAATCCAAAGCCCATGCAGTGCAAAACTTAGCAAGGGTAGAAAGGTCTTTTCCAGCCCCTGAAATTAAAAAAAATATTAAATGAGTTAAATGGCTCAAATGGCATGGTAATCAAGAGGTAAATGTACTGCATGACATTTTTGCGAAACCAATTTTGAAAGTGGCAATTTTGCGAAGCCCACTCTTCAAAGTGGCAAATGATCAATTTTCTCGGGGAGGAGGCGCGGTGCGGGCTGGGGAGGGAAGGGGAGGAAGGGTAGGAGGCATGCGAGTGAGGCAGAGGCCGCCGCCACCCCAACTCCTGCGAGCCTCCTGCGGCATCCGCCGCCTCTACTCCTACCGCCACAACTGGAGGAGCCAGGGGAGGAGGAGTGCGTAGGCACTGTCCTGAGACAAAGGAGGAGGCCCTGTGTGGCCACCGGTCGGCGGGGACGGCGCCACTGTACCCAACATCTAGCTGCCATCGGTCGGAAGAGGAATCGGGCGGCGCCACTCCACCAGGGGATGCATAAAGTGAGAGAAAGTAAAGGAATAGATGTATGAGTGGTGTCACTGATTTATTTTTAAGTAGTAAAGATTTTAGGTTGGTAGATTATTATGCTACACTTATATGCTCGTGATAATGTTCCTCTTCATTTTTTTTTATTTTTTTTAAGGATTCTTGTCCTCTGTTCGTTGGGATCACCGCAAGACTAGCTGTTTTTTTTATTTTTCTATAATAACTAGCTTTCAAACGGAGTGCCTTTATTTATATGTATGGCGAAAACCAAAAGCTAAATTGATAAGCGGTTCAATTCTCACTAAAATAGGGATGGTTTATGGAATTTTCTAAAATAATCATTTTGTAATTTTTAAATTACAGTATTATACCCGCATTTTAATTTTTTTTGCAGAACTAGGCATATGTCACCGCTCGGTTGGACAACGTTGACGAAACCAAGCCAAGTTGCCCAACGGTTAGGTGACTTGCCCATGTTGTCTAACTGAGCAACGACTTTGGTATGTGTCACACAATGGTTGAGCGACAATCCTCTAGTCGCTCAACTGTTGGGCGATTGCTAAAAATATATAAATATCTTATTAATTCAATGAAAAATAATTGTGGGGGTAGATGGCAATTGTTGTAGGTAGGTAACATTTAGCAAATCTTTTTTGTAAGTTGTTTTTTTTAAAAAAAAGGGCATATAATGTTGGTTGATGCGTTTGTAATTTTTGTAAATTGTGAATAGTACGAAATCTGTTAGATTCGCAATAACATTTTGCGATCGTTGTATGTTCTTGTAGTGCAATAATTTTTTGGAAAAATTTTGTGAGAACGATTGAGGTAGCAACGGTTCGTAAGTAGAAAGGTAAGTGCTATTGCGGTGCAATAGAGAATTCGTACACAGAAGGGAAGTTTTGATAAATGATGTAAGAAAAACAACACGACCGTTCATCCAACAAAAGGGGATACATGGTACATAGGCTAACGAACTAACAATGGTACACGCATGCCTTTAGGGAATTAGAAATACATAGGACATATGGACGAAGAGCTTCAAACTACTGCGTGGAATGTGAACATTTGCCCTTGCGGCCCAGCAAGGCGTTGTAGTCCTCACCGTCAACCATGCCCTTGGCCGCCAATTCGCACCTTCTCTCGCGCTCCTCCTCACGAACCACCCGCTCCCTGCGCTTGCACGCCTTCAGGTGAGCTTGTGTCTCCCACCGGATACGCTCGCTTCGATCTTCGCTGCGGCGCCGCTCCTCCATCCTCTCGCGTGCTATCTATTCGTCCCACTTCTCGCAGTCCAAAGTCCATTAGTCGTGCGGGTGGATCTCTTGATCGATCCATTTGCAGTAGGTGCATAGTGCATCCAGAGACTATGGGAAGAGGGGAGAGCTTGTTAGTGCGTGCCATACAAGAGAATTGGTAAGAAAATATATTGTAACCCATTCTTACCAGATGCCGATAGTGGGCCGTATCCCAACAACGGTCAAGGTAGTCCCAAGCGTAGTTACCGCAAGCTCAGTAACGCATGTCTAAGCTCAACCAATGCTTGGGCTTGAAGAACATGCATGCATCCCTGCACCAACAGAGGGGGCATCTCCCCCACGGGTGGGTCTTGCGGCGAACGCTCAGTGGAAATGTTGAGATATGGGTTGGGGTTGGAGATACAAGGGTCTTCGCTTCAGGGGTTGGAGGTACAAGGGGCTTCACTTCATGGATGTGGCCTCCTAGCACGCTCTGCTTGTTCGTCCCAGGCTGCAGCGAGTCAGGTGATCTCCTCCTATTGCTTCTCCATACTAGCGATGTAGTGTTGCAGTCGTCATGTAGGAAAACATGCTATGGAATGGGTAGCGCTTATAGCCTAACCCGATGCGGTGTACGATTGACAAGTCCAATTCGGTTTGGGCAAATTCGTGTCTGCAAGGCATCGGCACACCGGACGATTTGTGGACGAACGTAGCATCCCGTCGCTGCTTAAAACTTCCTTGTTTGGTATTATCTCTGTGTAAGGCTATCTCATTTGGTCTTGTCACTATGCAAGGCTGGCTCATGTGATCTTGTCACTATGCAAGACTGGCTCGTCTAGTCTTGTCACTCACAAAACTGTCCTGTCTAGTCTTGTCACTGTGCAAGGCTGATAAATAAAGTTAAAGTTTGCAAATGAAGTTACAACCTGGTAACATTTGTACTCTTAGTATCAGTACACACAGAAGAAGAATTGATGATGCACTTCACGGATTGACACTTCAAATAAAGTTAAAGTTTGCAAATAAAGTTACAACATGAAAGCATTTATACTCTTAGTACTAGTACACACAGAAGAAGATATAATGTTGCACTTCACGGATTGACACTACAAATGAAGTTAAAGTTTGTAAATGAAGTTACAACATAATAGCATTTGTACTCTTAGTACCAGTAAACATAGAAGAAGAAATGATGCTGCACATCACGAATTGACACTACAAATGAAGTTACAACATGATAGCATTTGTAATCGTAATACCAGTACAAATACAACAACAAGGCTTACGATTGAGGTGGCAATGTCTTGTAGTGTGGCCTTCCTAGCCACAGCGCCCGCAACATCGACTCACTGATCCAGCCTCCCCTTCGTCAATATCGTTCCTGATGCAACGACTCTGCTGATGGCTCTTACCACCATTCAATATGTCAAGATCTGGAATCCAAACCCTCTGTGCAATATTCGACGTAAACCTCTTAGCTTGCCGTACCATGCCTGTAGCACCCTCTCCTTCATGAAGTACTCCGACATGAAGTTCGATGGGCCCATGTTGATAGTCGCATATGAGGCGAGGACATAAGAGTATGTCTTATGAAGGAGCTTTGGCTTATTGCATGTGCAACTAGCTTCGTTGACATGATCTCCAAGGCACACCTCATGGGTAACAAGAGGCAGAGTAGTCCCAAATCCGGCTCAATCTCGAAGGAGCACGTTAAAATGATGCTTCGTATTGCCCATCACGTATACTATGTGCTTTTGACCGTTCTCAATTTTGGCTTGCATGTATGTTGTGAACTTCGATAAGTATGGTATATGTGGGTTGACTGCATAAAGTGTTGTATTTGCATGTCTTTTCCTGAAATATCTTATCGTGCCTTGCAGAACACCTTCGACGATGGTGACGAGGGGCTGAGAATGGACACTTCTAAGAACCTAGTTGTACACCTCTGCAAGGTTAGTGGTCATTATGCCATACTTCGCACCGTCCGTGTCATGCAACAAGGATCACGTTTCCAAAGGCTCGACTCAATCTAATTGGAGAAGCACTTAATATTCCTCAAGGTCCTCCACGTCACACCAAGAGGGTCAAGCTCTGGTAATAGTGCGAGGTGTTCAGGTTGCGTCACCCCAGGAATAGCCGACTGCTTGTTTCTCTTGACAACATGCTTCCTGGTGTGCTCCTCCAACATCTCCCATGGCACATCAAATTTATGCTACTAGTTATGCATAGTCAGTCTCTTGAACAACTTCATCAACGATTGATGTGGGAACTGCTTGAAGAAGTTGGCCCCCAAATGGCGAATGCACCATCTATTCCTCATGTCTGACCAAGGGAATGGCTCCTCTAGGTCTTGCTGAATTTTTTTTACAGCCTTCATCATCCCGGAGTGGCAATCATGGATTATACATACATCAGGACATGCCCCAACTACTCCTTCCTTCACATTTCGAAGGAACTACAACCAGCTGTCAAAATTCTCACTTTCGACAAATGTGATGGCCAAGGGTAGAATCTGATTGTTGCCATCAACACCAATTGCTATCAGGATCTGTCTTTTGTATTTCCCTATTAGAAATATCCCATCAACTGAGACCATTGGTAACATGTGCATGAAAGCATCGATGCAGGCACCGACGGCTAAGAAGGCCCTCTATAAAACTAGGTAACTAGGTAGTTTTCTGGACGGCTTGTCCTTCACAGCAATGTGTGTGCCTGGGTTTCTATCCTGCAACACTTTGAGCATATGAGGAAAGTTGTTGTAAGCCGTCTCGAAAGAATCGAACCCCCTTTCTAAAGCCTTCTGCTTCGCACGTCATGCTTTAGCGTAGCTAATATTGTATTTGAATTTTTTCTCAATACCCACCATGATGTGTTTGGCCTCTAGGTCCTTCTTCTTTACTACCTCACCATACATGAGATTGGCTATGAAGGTGGACGTCAAGTTGAGATGCTTCGTCAAAATACTATTGAGGATGCAGGAGTGCGACTCAACCTTTGAGACAATCCAATGAGTCTTGTATTTAGATTTGAGTGTGTGCACATGCCAAGGATAGCCAAGCTTCTCGTAGACCACGGTGTATTGCTCCGGGTTGTATTTTAGGACCCGAAAAGTCCACTGCATGAATAAGGCCCACAAGTTAATAGTATCCTGCAGCGATTCCTTATTAGCAAACGTTGAATGAAGTCGAACCTCTGTAGCATGTTACTTCCACGGTGATTCATGCTCGTCGTGTACAAAAAGACCCTCGATAATCACCGTATTCCATGCTTACAGCATAGAACCTTCATCCTCATCGGAAGAGACGTCGCCATTCTCTTCTAAAGCTTCCTTCTTGGCCCAGACCGTCCGGTCATCGATCTCCATCTGACACACAATGCTATCGACATACTCCCTTTCGTTCGCCTCTCCAGTGGGCTCAGTTTACGTAGTGCGATCTTCATGGTTTGCCTCAGCAACATCTACATCTACCTATCAGGTGAGTTGAGCGTGTAGTGTGCAATATTCTGGTTTTGCCTTCGCAACATCACCCACCGCGTCCTCTTGATGAACCACGCGCTGCGCGCTCGAGATGCTCCCACCAACTAGACCTCCTGTGTCTCCCTTTGCACTTGGTTGCACAAGTAGCACGTACTCGTAACCACATCGCCGCCAACCTTGTGCCCATCCATGCAACCGTGCGTATCAGTTTCCTCAACTTCCACCGAATGTCCATGGCGGACTGGCTCCAAAGCCCATGTTAAACGGCACTGCACACCTCGGGGTCCAAGGAGAAGCTGCATGTGAGTCAGTGTAGGATATATCCGATTCGAGCACTCTTTGCGTCCAGGAGTACCATACAAACTTGCTGGAAACTATTCAGGTGAACACTGTATGGACCTTCATAAATGGTACCAATATTGTAATGCACTTTCAATGTTATGGGTTCCAACTTGACTGATTTCTCACTGCAAATATAACTATTTGTTAACATGCATTCACTAATACATGCTAAATAAATACGTAGCTACACGTTGCCTACATTCGGATGAGAACAAGAACAGATGATGATATTACCTTCGCATGAAAACCGTTTCTTCTTATCAACGAGTTTCCTTTGTCTTCCTCTCCAACCTCATGAGCTTCTCTCCTCTTCTCTCCTTTTCCCCTTCTCCCGAGCTCCTCTCCTTCACTCCCTCTCCCGAGCTCCTCTTCTCTCCTTCATTCCCTCTCCCGAGCTCCTCTATTTCTCCCCATCTCCTTCTCTCCCTCTCCCGAGCTTCTCTTCTCCACTTCTCCTTCTCTTCCTCTTTTTTTGTCCCTTCTCATTCTTCTTGTGAGAGAAATGATGAGAAAGCCCATGAGGGTGTCGGATCAAAGAGAAAAGGATGGGTTGTAGTTGCTTAACCGTTGGATGACTAAATGAAGTAATCGCCACACGGTTGGGTGACATAGGCAAGTCGCTCAACCATTGGACGACTTGACCTAGTGTCGCCCAATAGTTGGGTGATTTGCCCATGTTGCCCAACCGTATGGTGACACATGCCCATTTCCGCAAAAAATTAAGAAGCAAGTATAATACTATAATTCAAAATTAAAAATAATTATTTAAAAAATTCATAGTTTATGTGCTCCAAACGGGTCAGAATTCCTGTGAAATTCTTGTATTCTAACAGGCCAAAACCGATGGTCTCACTAGGCAATTTTTCGTGTCCTTAAATTTGAAAACCATTTTTGTTGGGTTTATGAACTTATTATTGCTCTTATAATGTTACATTTGTTTTAATTAATGACGAAGAGGCCTAAGAACATTATCTTGAAATTTAGGGAAGTGTTTTTAGTCCTCAAGTTCTAGGAGTCCGTGCAAATTAAGTCTCAAATAATAACATATAGTTCATTTGGATATTCAATAATCGCATCCCGCGCATATTCTACATTATAGCCTGCAACTAATTCAGCTTCCGCTTTTGGGAGATCAGACGGAGCTTGATTAGTTTCTGCTAGACGAGGAATAAGGAACATAACCAATACGGGGAACTTCATGTAATATTATGTATCACTCTCTGTCTTTTTTTATTTGGCTTTTTAAATTTTTATGGTATCCAATATATAATTTTGATCATTATTTTTTTATAACTTTACATTAAGATATACAAATAAAATTACTATATTATAGAAGAATTTTTAACGATAAATTTAATGATATAATTTTTATATAGTCAATCTAAATAGTTTTAAATCTATTAGCGATCGAGTTTAAAATGCGATGGTACAGATTCTATGACACCAAGTAATAATTTCTAAAAGGAGTTATGACACATGCGACGTACTTCAAGGGGTCATCAATCTCTTTGGTTAGCAGGGATGTATCACCAATTCGAAGGGATTGAATCTAATCCCCTTCCATAAAAAAAACCCTGAACATTAAAATCTTCTATGCGAGAACCTGTTATATATATACATCCCGTAAATATGCATGACTGAAGACTCGCTAACCAGTCACCAATGTAAAGGGCTATAAAAAAAACTCGAGACTCACGAGCTGGTCGAGCTCGGCTCACTCTAAGTTCGATTCCAACTTAAATCGAGCTCCAAACAAGCTGAGCTCGAGCTTGATCTCAAATTCATGAGCTTCAATGAGCTGAACTCAAATAGCTCATGCGCCGAGCTTTTCTTACATCCCTTCATATATATATATATATATATATATATATATATATATATATATATATATATATATATATATATATATATATATATATATATATATATATATATATATATATATATATATATATATATATATATCAACTCTTATCGAGTTTACTTGAGCCGAGTTCGAGTTCGAGTTTTTCTATTGTGGAAAACTAGTATATGTTGAATTATTTTTTACTGTTATTGAGCCGAGCTCGAGCTCGATTTTTTTCTTATTATTGAAAATTAATGCACATTAAACTATTTTAATTATTATCGAGTTTTTTCGAGCTGAGCTCAAAGCGAGCTCCCAGCTCAGATCCCAACTTAAACTTAGCTCCAAGTTCTTCCGAAATCGAGATTAGAAGGCGAGACTCACTCAAGCTGAACTCATTTATAACCCTACATGGAAGAAACTATCATTAACAACATCACCCACGCTACAACCAATGAACCAAACCAATAGTAGTGGCAGAGGGTAGCTGCTTCATCACACAAAAACGGACAAAGAGGATTCAAAAGACATGTATCGGAATAGGATGTACCCTCCTGTGACAAATACGTATCACTTTGTAATCGACACGGTCTTTAAAATATAACTTTAATTACTTTAAAATATAATTTTAACTATTAATTTTTATTATAATATATTTATAAAACACAATATAATTATAATATTATAAAAGTATTTTGAGACAAATCTATCTATATTATTTTCATGTATCCAATTTAAATAAATAAAAAATATTAATAGTCAAAATTTTGAAAGTTTAATAGTACCTAAGCCCTAAATTATATTTATTTATCACTAGAGTATCGACAAAGAAACGATGAGGCTCCATGAAAAATTAATAAGTCATCTATAACAGCCACATTGTGTAGGACGTCAAACTCTGTACATATAGGGCCTGCAAGTTTTCTCTGAGACTCATTAGGCTTTACTTTTCAGTTTATGACATATGTTTTATGATTTCTTCCGAACAAATAAACGGACAGCTTCTCTACCACGGTGCCATCTTTTCGAAGCGACTTATCGAGATAACTTTTTCGAAACGACTTATCGGCATTCAATTTATTCATATAAATATTCATACTATATCTAAAAATCATCGATCATAATCATAAGTTATCAGTTGTAACCAAAGAACCCACCCTTTGTTCTACCAACTCTGGTCAAGGTGGTCATATCGGCAACAGTGAGGAGGCCTCGTGTGCTTTCTCAACTTGCTTGATAGACAAAGAAACGGAATCATGAAGGATTTTTTTCTTTTGGAGAGATCATGTGGATTTGATGACAGTTGGGTGGATTCTTTAGCACTTATATCTTATGTCTTTTATCTTATGTTATGTTAACTAGTTTTAAATGGTACGTTTTTTCAAAACGTAGATGACATATAAATTATAGTACAAACTATATCGAGTTTAGCTATACCGATAAAAATCGCATGTGACTATTTTCCTCTGCGTACTGCCTCTCGTGAACAGTCTAGAATTCAAAATTTTCAGCAATAAATCATAAACCACAGCATAAAAAAACCTACCTAATGTGCAGAAAAGAGAAAATTGGAAATACTGTTAGCAATATATGTACAACATGTTGAGTCTTAGCCAACCAAAAAAAATCTATTCTGGACATAACCATATAGAGTAGTGGACATGTTGAAGTTAAATGCCCGTTCAAATTTTTGGTTCTCAAAACACATTGGTCCTCATGACAGTTTCTAAAAGAGTATTACCTCCGTTTCATAATATTAGTCTAACGTGCATACCATGAAGGCTAGGAGCGAAATTAGAATAAAAATAATTGGGATTCACAACTTCTCCATACATATAACAACATATATAATTTTTAATTAATATTATGCTAAATAGTAATGTGTTCGACAATTTTTAACATTAATACTTTAATATAACCAATGACAGTATATGATGATAAAAAAGTAGTGATTGAAATGCTTACCAATATGAAGAAGTCTAATAATAATATTGGCTAGTTGCAGCAAGAGGATAGGATACATATTGTGCTATGGGGATAGGATACATTGAGGAAGAAAGGAGGAGCAATTGATCAGAAAAGAGGACGCAATCTGCATGAGTCATGTTGCCTTACTCCACCAGCAGCAAACGAAAGCAAGAGATGAGCCAGCCAATATCTTCATCAATATTTTAGCCCTATTTCACAATGACATGCATACACAGACGACTTATTTGCTACTACCACTGCACAATAGGGGGATGACTGGGTTAGATAAAATGTGCACTTTTGTTATTTGACAAGAACAAAAGTGATATGTTCTCGTAAAAGTACCAAGATACCCGATAATCCCTAAATTTTAATGTGATGGGAACAAATGCCCGCACAAACTGACCAACCTATCACCGATCCAGCAATTAATAGCGAACCAAGCCCCACTCTTGTTTAAAACCAACACTCCATGTCTCCATTCCTTGCTATTTTTTCCCCAGATGACACACAGCAAGCAACATTAGTAGGGCACGCTAGCTGGTAGGTAGCAGCTCGCAAGAATGCATGGCGGAGATCGAGTTCAAGAGATGCAGTGGTAGTACAATGTAGGGATGGGATGCGTTGGGCAAGAAACTTGGAGGCTAAAGTGAATGAATAGCACCTAGCTTGCTTTGCTGAGAACTTACGTGGGCAACATAACCTCTCATGTGTTTAGTACATCCTCCGCTTGCCGACTGCCCGACAGCAAATCCTGGGTAGAAGCACGATGAAGAGATACCAAATGTGGTACTAATTAAGTATAATTAGTGTATTCAAGTTTTGTATGAACTACAAGATAGCATGTTAACCAACTAGAGTACTGTAAACCTATCGAGATGGTCCCCTGTGTGTATGAAACGGTGTGTCTCAGTATCTCTTTTCCATATATACATTGTTGTGGTTTTGTCAGTGTTAATTAGGGTGCTTGTATCAAGCAAATCGTATCGTAAGGGTTCAACAAAAAATATTGGAATAGTCACATGATCAATGTTAAAATAAAGATGGTATTTCTTAAAAGAAATAGACACACGTATGCATGAACAGTAAGTAATTAATTATGACACTAAAACAACAGTTACCGTTACTGTTAGTGTAAAATCAGGTGCCGCTCGGTTAGGTTGAAATAAATTGGTTTATGACTGAAATTGCACTGTAGCTGACTGTAATTATACTGTAACTGATGATGGCTTATTTGGCGTAACTAAAATAAAAAAATTTAAAATGGAAAAATTATGTTAGCCTATCACAAACAATGCAAACGAATATGGGAAAAAAGAACTGATAAAAAAAGCTAAAAAGACGAAATTTAAAAATAGTGAAAAATAAGGCAGAAACTTAAAACGAAATAAACAGGGCCTTAAAATGCGTGTAAAGTTTTAGTCAATGCATTGCGACGTTTTCAGGGAAAATGTAACATCTAAATTATAGAAGCATCTGTTATATGTTGTAACATTTCTAAACTTCTTTAGGACCTAAACTTTTAATGCATCTTAATTCTGTCCATCAACTTTCAATATAGGCCATGTCTGTGACCCTTAGTTAAATTTTCGTGCCTTGAAGCTTGAACCTAGCTTTGAGTACGTGAAATGATATAACTAAAATAGGAGCTTTCGTCAAAATAGATAATGGTCGCTAGTTTCATATATAGTTTTAGACGGAGGCAGGGAAAGAAATTATTTTAGCCCTAACAGACAAGTTCTACAGTAAGCTACATAATACGAATTGTTGATTATATAGGAATAGTATCAATTAGATGAAAAGACGCACACCTATCTCAGCAATTAGAATGGTATGACAATTATCAAAAAAAAAAAAAGAATGGCAGGACAAGTAAGGTCTCTCCTAAACAGCGATGACTTTTGACTGCTGGCCAAAAGCTAAAACCCGTTTTGAATATATTGGTTTTCTAATGTGGTTTTTTTCTTTTTTTCTATGCATTATCCATGAGATATAATAGTATCTTTATTTTTAATTAAATATCTTAGAAAAACTAACAACAGTTGTAGTATCATTTTAGCAAAAAAAAAAATCACACTTTGAAACAAAGTCTAAAGCACATAGATTGTCCGTACAAGATGAAATCATAATGAATTCAATGCACTCCTTGAAGTTTATCCAGCAGAATAAAGGCTCCCACCAATCACATATATCACCCATCTCCAGTTTGTAGCGAGCACTTGCCTTCGGCACGGAAGCGTATCCACTGCCATTCCCATTCTCTGCCTTTCCCTGCCATTTGGCACTTGGTGGCCGTTGGATTGGGCATCGAACGGTTCGGATTAAAGCTGACGAGATGATCACATTTTCTCGCGAGAAATTTCCAAGCATCAATCTCTCCCTTGCTTTGATCTGGACCTTCCATTCCCGGTCGTACGGTCCATGAGGACGTGCATTTGGTGCCTTTGTTGAATTGAGGCACAGGAAGTGCTTCCCTTCGGCACCTCTCCGTCCATTTTCTGCTTTTTTCCCCTCACTCTATATAGTGGCACAATGCGATCAATGGCAACAGTAATGACTTACAGACTTACACAGGTTTAGAGGAACAGTGTTAACGAAATGCAGATATATGGTATCGATGAGCTTGTGGGGGTGGGAATAGGATGCGTTGGGAAAGAAAAGAGAAAGTCAGGAAGAAATCGTCGCAGTCGTCTCTAGTGGACACTGTCTGAAAACTTCGGCCTAACAACTTTGGCATGGGCATGTGCAATGTGGGTGAAAACCTGGAGCTAAGAACAATTTTGAGGCCTTAGCCTTGAGTCCAAACATTGCGAGGGGAAGAGCTAACAGGTTCTGGTAGTCGGATCAAGTAGAGGATTCAGGTCCAACGAAATAAACAATCCAGATAGCCTCACCTGTTAGCTTGGAAGCTAGCCATGGCTGACCTCGATCAACGCCACCAGCTCTCGCTCAAAGACGTGGCCCGCATCGTTTCCGCCATGGCCGGTTCTGACCTCAACTCCGTCGCTCAGAGCTACGGTTGGGCTCGCCTCAATTGCACATGTCCTTAGAGGAGGGTACTGATTTTGGTTACCACATTAGTATAATTTGTGTTGTAGTTAAATGCCCGTCAAAAGTTTTGGTTCTCAAAACACATTTGTGCTCATGATAGGATCTAAAAGAGTACATCAAATACTTGTTGGCTTGGGATTATTAAACCTGTATAACTTGAAGACATAAACGCTTAAGCCAAGGGGCCTGGTGCAAATTTCTGAAATAAAAATGTCTATTTGGTATTATTGAAACCCCCAAAATATACATGTTGCTTTCTCAAAGAAGAGGATGCCATTGCTAATACCATAAAGAACAGTGAATTGAAATTGTGCCAATATCACTCAGGAGTCAGGACACAACAAATGATTCCGCCAACCTCTCACTTATACATGGGTAACAAATAACACTGTCTTGTAACACTGCCATTTCCATTTCTTGCCTTCTTGGTTCTACCTAGCTACGACTGCAAGCACCACACTGGTGTTGATTTGTGATCCAAATTCTATACATTAGGCCAGCTTCTGGACGGAGCGTAGCGGAGGCCCGCCCCGCGGTATGGATTCTAGTCGAATTAGGGTTTCCCTGTTATATATATCTCCTGTAAGCCGCCGTTTGGGATATGAGATTAGAGTTGTAAATCCCCGGCATTGTAACCTCACCCCGATATAGTGAAAATTGTTGCTGGCTGGCGCCCGTGGTTTTTTCCCTCTCGCATTGAGAGGGTTTTCCACGTTAAATCTCGTGTCTCTCTGCGATTGATCTTGTTTACTTCGTCGTTCCGCAGCCGTCGCGTATAACAACTGGAAGCAGCATCAGTACTAGCATGCCGGCGTGCAGCTGTATCATCTCACAAGAAACAGAGTGGGAGAAGGATTCAAGAGATGAGGAGTCAATTCCACCTTATGGCGCTGTTCTTTTGGACTGCACCTTATAATTTATGGTTACGTCTAATAGCTTTTGGCCATAACGTAAGTATTTGTGAGAACGATCTGAATATCGATAAGCCGTATCAAAAGACTGTTCTGATAAACCGCTTCAAAAAAACAGTGGAAAAGTCATCCCGTTCATTTGTTTAGGGGACACATGCTGAAAAAGAATATATTGTGCTATTGGGGTGGGATGCATTGGGGGAAGAAAGCAGGGGAGAATCGAAAGGCAAGGGCATCTCACGATGTTGCAATCTGCATGAGTCATGCATGTTGCCTTGCCCCTCGAAATGGATTTGCTGAGGTGCTGCAATGTCTACTCTCGCTCAGTGGATTCGTGCTTGTTGGTTGATTTGGGGCAATTGCAGATATGAAAATAGCGGATTCGCTTCTTCAAATTAGAGTTCATGAAGGAGGTGTACAAGTGCTTGCTCTCTAGATTTGAACAATTGGTCGGCACATTGCCCTCCGCGCCGCTCCCCTCCCCTCCATGCCCTCCGCACCGGTCCCCTCTCCTCCGTGCCACTCCCCTCCTCGCTCCTGAGTGGAAGATGGGTAAGCTTATCAAAAACTTCATAGAAATAGGCACTGGAGAAGAGTGACATGTATTGTTTTTATATACCTACTCTCAAACAATAAACACTTTTGACGTTACAGATCCGGCTTGATCTTGGAAGAATTGAGAAGTGGGTGTTGAGGAAAGCATTCGACGATAAGGAGCAACCATTCTTGCCAAAGGTGACGTTTTTAGTTCTGTGGCTGTTATGGAAACTCTGTAAAATTCTTACATCGAGATGTTAAAGGAGTGGTGGTGTTAACTGTTGAAAATATAAGCACATGTAGGTTCAATTTATTCCATAAATAAATCATGACATCATGCACGCAAAATAACAGAACCATCACAGGCATAGCAGATCTAGACATGTAAACCAGGAAACTGTACATGAACAGATCTAATATGGAGAACATGACTGTTACGTACCGATGATTCTGTTCTGATCGGTTTGCCGATGTTGACGTTGCAGTCACGGTGTGGATGACACGAGGTCGGTGACGATTCGCCGAAGCCGAACGACGAGGAAGACGAGCCAGAGCTACAGCAAGCAGTCGCGCAGAGCGCTTCCCAAAAACCTTATTCGCCCTCTCCCGGTGCAGGACTTCGAAGGTGACGGTTCGGAGACCTGCTCTCCCGAACGACAGTGCACGCTGGTGGACGGGACGGAATAGACTACGTGAGACGGCGCAGTACAATGGAGGAGGCAAAAACCCTAGATTGATTCACTTATTACTGTATGGAGGCGGCGACTCAGTATTTATAGAAGAATCAGGACGTGTGATCAAGACGCCTGCACGTTCTCCATAACTCGTAACCGAAACGGATTAGTCACGCGTAACCGATTCTCTAGTTCTCTCCCACACATGCCTCAAGTGGCTAGGAGTGCATCATCCATTTTAAGGTGGTCTTCCTCTCCTAGAACTAGCAATATGGTACTAAAGTTCACATGCAACCCTCCTTTGCATGAGTAGACCTTTGAGATTTACTTTAGGAATTATTCTTATTGTATGGGCTTGGCCCACATAATTCAACATTAACAGCCTCTATTTATTGCAGCATATTCTGTACAGGCAGAAGGAGCAGTTCAGGGATGGTGTTGGGTACAACTGGATTGATGGCCTAAAGTCTCATGCAGAATTAAATGTAAATAAACAATTCTTTCTCATGTTAATTTTGGTAAAAAAAATAACTCCTTTGTTCATATAAGGATTTGATCAAGCTATATGAAATCACCAACGCAGGTGACTGAGAAGATGATGTCAAATGCAAAGTTCATCTACCCGCGCAACACGCCGATAATGAAAGAGGAATACTACAAGATGATCTTCAAGAGGTGCTTCCCTCAGGTGAGTACACAAAACAGTGTGAACATGAAATAAATAGCAGCTCAAAGGATCGGAGCTGTTTGGTTGATGCGAACATGCTTGCTGGTCTTGATTTCTAGAACTTGGCCATCTTGACTGTGCCGGGTGGGCCAAGCATGGCATGCAGCATGGCGAAGGCAATAGAGTGGGATGCTCAGTGATCAGGGAATTTGGACCCCTCAGGTAGAGCAGCGCTTGGAGTCATCTCTCAGCCTATGAGCAGAAACATCTCCCAGCCCCCATTGTTGTCGAAGCCAGCAAGAAGCTAATCAAGGTCATGCCGCCTGTTGTTGCTATTGAGGGCTGATGGTGGTGTCCTGTCCTGCTTGCCATTTCTTATGACAAATAAGATGTATCTATTCTTGTCAATAAGTAATGTGAGGATCATGAAATGCTTACTTAACGATGTGGTTTGTTGGGCAACATGTACTAGTAGTAGTCATGTAATTCTCAATCTATTTTATGAGGAGGAACATGTGCTTTGTAGATATGAAGATATTTGAATGAAGATATGTATTAAGTAATGTTGTGCTGTTTATATGAAATCAGATATGTCAGTTGGATTTGCAAAACTATATATTTACCTGTGCTAAGCCTTTTATGGCAAAAATAGTGTAAGCATGGGGGGTTACTGTGTGACCTAATTAAATGTCTAAACTTAACTCACTTGAGAGGATTAACCGATTAACATTTGCACTTATAGTTTGCAGTTAGCAATATTGAACTACAATAATTAGAAGAGGTTAGAATCAGCATCTTAAATGATGGATGGCAAAATTGACAAAATAGGTAAAAATTGAAAGGGAAGCAGTATGAAGCACACACGCACAAATGTGCCAGACAAACAACATATTAATAATATTAAGCTGACATTGTTACCTTTCACAATATATTGAAGAATAGACTGATTTTTAATGAATCGGCCACAACTGTTTGTCACTAATACTTTACCATGTATGATATCTACCAGTATCACCATCACATAACCAACTACATGCAAAAACAAGCAAGTTAAAATCCAACCCATGGTACTTCAGGTTTACTTTCTTCAAAGCTGAATATAGAACCATGACTAACCCTCTCAATGCATGCATATTAGTAGTAACTTCACTCACACACAACAGCAACTTCATGAATTACATATGATAACTTAATGTGCATATGATAGTAATTTACCATAATTAACAAACGCTAGTAACTGTACATGGAGTGGGATGATGTGGCAGTTGGCTGGTTGGGTCGGTCAGGTTGCGCGCTTATTCTACGTATAGCTACTGACTAATATGTATATGTATGCATGTATGTGTGTGTATGAAGTCTCTTTTCTACACCCGGATGTAATTACACCATATGTCATATATCACAACGTAGGGAGTATCACACGTAACAGAGGGTATATACGCGTAGTATACGAGTATTTAAGACCATCTCGGTGGTATGAACAATTTTTCAGAGGTGGTGCGTATTTTTTTCAACATACTCCTTTTTATATATATATATGAAGGTATTACAAAATACGTTAAAAACTATGGACTCCCTTGTAATTTTTTCATGTGGTTCGCATTGAAGTATTTTATAATTAGTATACGAGTATATCCAATGTGATAAAAGAGTATCTCAAGTTCGTTTAGGTGGTAAGTAAAAGATATTTTTCCTATATATATATAGGGAATATATCTAGTGTTAATAGGCTTTTCAGTACTAACATGCTAAAACTTCTCCAGAGTCATCCGATTTGCTTCGTAAGGTTCAGATCAGGAAGGTGGGATGCCCCAACTCACTTATGCAATTTCGCAAAAAACCCCCTATCGGTTCCATTCTTCTCCCCGCGCCGTCTGAACTTCGTTCCCCGCGCGGTCTGAACTTCCTTCGCCCCGCGCCGTTCTGCATCCACAGGCCTTCGCTGCCGCTTCTCCTTCGCGTGGGACCGTGTCGTGGCTCCACAGGCCGACACCGCCGGCGAGTTCAGCTTCTCCATGTTCTCCCGCATCCGCTTCCTCCCTGGGCTCGGCGGCCTCCAGTCCATCTCCTCTTCGACGTGGCGCCATCGAAGGTGAGGTGGTGCTCACTGCGGCGGGCTCCTCTTCTTCTCCTCGATTCGCATGGTCGTCGGGCTGTTGATTGGGGAGGACCCGGCGGGGAGACTAGAAAGGAGGAGTTGTGGTGACTGCTGCGATTACAGTTGGGAATAGTCATACAGTGGATTTGGATGTTTCCAAAGGGCTTTCACTTCCAAGATTGCGCATCATTTTTAGATTTTGTCAATAAAATTTTTAGAGAACCCAAACATGTCTATTAGTTTTTGTACTTCTCAAGAACATTTGTTTTAGCAATGGCATGCTCTTCTGGTCTAAAAATTTGTTTTTGCTAGGTCCGAGTAATGGAGTTAATTTGTTCAGATTCAACGTCAAATCTACTTCTAGTACACTAAGATGAATTTTCATTCCCATTTCTTTAACCCCCTGTGTTTCTACTTCACGGTCCCATGCGAAGAAGCGGCGGCAGCGAAGGTGTGCAGCGAAGGTCTGTGGAGGCGGAACGGGGTGGGGCGAAGGAAGTTCAGACGGCGCAGGGAGAAGAGTGGGAATCGGAAGGGGGTTTTCGCGAAATTGTATAAGTAAATTGGGCTATCTCATCTTCCTGGATCCGAACCGTACGGAGCAGATCGGATGGCTCTGGAGAAGTATATTAGCACTGAAAAGCCTGTTAGCACTAGACATGTTCCTATATATATATATATATATATATATATATATATATATATATATATATATATATATATATATATATATATATATATATGTGTGTGTGTGTGTGTGTGTGTGTGTGTGTGTGAGACACTGAATAGGGCACTAAACCTCCCTACCTTTGGATGGCTTTTAGATACGTGCAAGTGTAATAATATGTAATATATCAGGATGGAAAGTATTAATCATATATGGAAAGCATCAATCATCGATGGAAAATCTCAATTATGGAATCTGAGCACCATGGTGCCCCTGTTATTTATACTATATATATAGTATAAATAAGAGAGACACTATAGTGTCTAAGCTCTATGATTGCGACTTTCTAACTATGATTAAGACTTTCCATCTATGATTGATTTAGCTTGCTATACCAATGACTTCCTTTCCAAATCGATGCCTTTTTGAACTAATGAATGTTATATCATTGCACTTGCACGCATCTAAAATCAATCCAACGGTAGAGAGGCTTGATGCCTAGACACCATGGTACCCCATATATATATATATATATATATATATATATATATATATATATATATATATATATATATATATATATATATATATATATATATATATATATATATATATATATATATATATATATATATATATATAGAAGCATATCTAGTGCTAAGGTGCTAATGATGACGTGGACCGTCCGATCTAGATTGTGTGGCTCAGATGGAAGTGGATGGAAATCCTATCCCACTTAAACATTTTTACGGAAAACCCCTGCTTAGATAAATTGTTACGTACTACTACTTGGATAACAGAGGAATGATTGGATTCGATAAAACGTACACTTTTGTTGTTTGACAAGGATATTAGTTATATGTTTTCGTAAAAATACCAAGATATCCTATAATCTCTAAATTTTAATGTGAGAGAAACAGATGCTTATAAGTTATATCACCCATCCTAAGGCCCTGATCAGTTCGGTTTCGGCTTCTGGCTTATTTTTTACTATTCATAAGTTTTGTCTTTTTCTGAACTTTTGGCTTTTTGTTGAGCTTTTTTGCCGGTTCTTTTTTTCCCGTATTTGTTTGTATTATACGTAATGGGCTAACATATTTTTTGTATTTTTAAATTTTTTTAAATTTAATTATGCTAAATAAGCCTCTGTCAGCTACAGTACTTTTTTCAGTCAGCTACAGTGTTTTTTTCAGCTATAAGCCATGAGCTTTTTAGCCGAACCGATCACCACTTAAGAGCTACCCAAGCTACACTATTGTTTAAAACCACCGCTCTTAGCCTTTTTCAGTGCACACATAGCAAGCAACAGCTAGTAGTAGTGCACTGCTGGAAGCACCCAAAAAGAACGCATTCAGAAGATCAAGCTCAACAGATACAGCAATCGATCACCAGCGGAGTAGTGGTAGTATAATATAATATAGGGATGGGATGAGTTGGAAAGGAAACAGGAGCCGCAGATGAGGGGAAAAAATTGTATACGGCTGTGACTTATAGATTTTGACTGAATTTTTTAAATTTTAGCTGTTTATGATAGAGATTATGGAGAGAGAAACTCGCTTGTGATTTTAGTTGATACAGATGTTGGAATTTTAATATGTATTATAATTAACTTGTAGACCAACTTTGAGAAAATACTCTATGAAAGTTAGATACTATACCAAAAATCAAAAACTGCTTTTAGAAGCATTAAAGAATAAGCCCACTGCATAGGACAGAGTCCGAGGCCCTACTTCTATATTGTTGGATCAAAATGATTATCTTAATTCAATGGCTAATTGGGACGTGAGGCCTTCCCCATAAAAAAACCGTTCCGCAGATGAGTGGGCAGCATCTAGCAATCACAATTTACTAGATGAGTTGGCAACATGATTGATGATCCGTTTACCAGATGTTTTCCGTCAGGCGACTGCGAGATGAAGAGTTGCCAAGTACTAATTAAGTATAATTAAGTGCATGAACTACAATATCTAAAATATTTGCTACCATGTCAAGCGATTAATCATAACCTATCAGTAGTTAAGATACTATTATCAAGCAAATGGTATAATAATTCAAAAAATATTCGAACAGTCATAGGGTCAATGTTAAAATAAAGATGATTTTTTTTCTGAAAGAAATCAGAATCATGTATGCATGAGCAGTAAGTATAACACTGAAAAAATAGTTACTGTTACTATTAGTGTAAAAGTAACATGTAAAAACTTTTAGGCAAGGCATTGTGACAGTTTCGGGGAAATGCAGTATTTTTTTATATAGTATTGCAACATCTGAAGAAAAGCATGTAACATTAAATAATGTTGTAATATCTTAATCCTCTTTAGAACCTATTTTTTTTCGGCTTTACTAATTTTTAGTTGCCTGAAATTTTCTTATCTCAATCACCTAAAACTGCATAACATTAAGCCTAAAATTATAGTACATGATAAGTTTAATTTTAGCACAGCTTTACTGAAGCTTTTAGTCTATTTGTTTTTGTGTCCGTAGGGTTCACCTATGTTTATTTTTGTCTAGGTTAGAAAATTTTTTGTCAATGTTTTTCTGTCTTTGTATTTTGTACAAGTTCACCAAATTTAAAATTTTTTAATCTAGATTAGAATAATTCTTTTTTTTATTTTGTGTCGGAAGTGAGTTATGAGAGAGCTTAGACCTCCATTATGGGTCGAAAGTGAGTTATGAGAGTGGTTAGATCTCTATTAGAGCAAGTATTATAAGGGGCTGTAAGCTGGCTGTATGCTGAGGTGAAGGAGAGAGAGGAGGAGAGAGAAGAGAGGTGGGCTGTAAACTTACAGCCAGCTGAAGCACAAGAACCAAGAAACTTTGTGAGAGGAAGGGGTAGGTCATACAGTCTTCAGCTGGCTGTAACTACTATATGAGTAGGCTGAAAAGTGAGCTGTAAGTATTCATACAGCCAGCTGAAGGCTGTATTATAAGACTTGCTCTTATGGGTAAGAAAAGTGACTGAGTCACTTGATGAATAATCAACCCTATGTTTTTATCGATAATGCTCCACCGCTCGCTGGCTAGAGCCACCGCGCGACCGTGCGCGCGCGTCCGCAGAGGTAAAGAGAGAGATTTGATTAAGGACAGGTGGATTTGTCCCCTTTTTTGCTGCAGTAGGAAAACGCATGCATGTGGACTGGGCAGCTGCAACGTGATACGATTACTGGTTTCTACATATTCATCATTTTTCTTTAAATGAGTATATATGTTAAGCTAAGTGTCTGATTTGCGTTCTATTCTGTTTTGACATTGTGATCTATATGACAAATTTAACAAAATATGACCCATACTGAATATGTTTTTAGTATATTGATAACTAATATAGAGCCACCACTAGTAATTGATTACACAAGTCGTTGACAATTGTTATTAAGAGATTCTAACAAGTAACTTGTACAGATGCTAGCAACTATTGTAGAGCCACCACTATTAATTAATTGCACAAGTCGTTAACAATTGTTATCAAGAGATGCTAGTAGGTAGCATTTAGAGTTGCTAGTAAATAATATAGCAAATGACATGTAGAGTTAGTAACAAATATAGCAAAAAAACACATAGAGATAGCAACTAATGTTTCTAATAACCCATAGAGTTGGTGACTAATCTAGAGTTTGATAGTTACCATCACTTTAGAGTTACTAGTTACTAGCACCTAAAGTTGTTGGTTGTTAGAACATATGTTGTACATTGAGAAATGAGACACATGAGGAGTGGACGCAAGCCGTTTTATAGGCCGCCATCCACAAGAGAGTAAGTAGACAATAGGGTTTATATAGATTCGAGCGCTATGGAAGGCGCCCTACTCCTGTAGGTGTGCCACCCAGGTGGCGAGTAGAGGGAGAAGCCTCACTGTCTGGGTCACCTAAGAGCACACTAGTTTGTATATGACTTGTATTCAATGAGAGACTTGAGTTACAAGTGATGGTTAAAATGAGCTTTTTTAGGTGCTCAGCCTGATACACAAAGACTATCCTACCTAGCATGGTGACTTAGGTGTGGGTATATCTGTCCTTCCCGAGAAGTGGAAGTGCATCCCATGTCACCGCTCCCTCATGGTAGGCCTTTGATCATGGTCCAATGGGGCCCTAAGGCTAGGGGCTAACCTTGCGGGGACCACAGGGCCTAGCGGCCCCACTTGTTAGTCGATTCCGTGTGGGTGAGAGTTTCCCTCCATCTCCACAAGCGCTTAAGGGCATGTGTATGAGCTAGTTACTAGGTCTAAGATAACTTCTCCAATGATATTAACTTTTAGCACATAGCTCATAACATGAATAGTCCCACATGACATCCTCATATAATCTTGGAATGTGTGTATGAGACTAGCTCTTGATCAAGAGCTAGCTTTTCTCTCTCTTCTATTAAAATATGAAATAATATGTTTAGAGCTAGCTCATAAGTTACCATTGGACATGCCCTAAGGAGGCGTCCTAGAGGGCTAGGTGCCGCACCAGGTGCCCGGTTGGGTAGGGCAGCCTGCCAGGTGCCCTGCGCATAGGTCAAAGGCGAAGTGCCCTGTTCGACAGTGCATCTTGCCTTATGCTCTGCCCATGGGTTGACGGCAAAGTGCCATGGGTTGGAGACGCACCTGCCCCTTTCTTACACTTGAGTGTGGGGCATATCACACTGGAGCGCTAATGCATGCTAGTCAAGTCCTTTTTTATAGGTTTCTTATTTTAGTCTACCAAATTTCAATATAGGCCCTACCAACCTACCTTTGAGTGATGTAAAATGATCAGTATAACTAAGATAGGAGTTTTCATCAATATAGATAAATGATGAGTAGTTTCAAAGTTTTAGATAGAGACATGTGAAGAAAACTTGATTTCGTTTAACCCTAACTGACAGGTCCTATGTGATGACCCATATTTTTACCGTGGGGGTAAAAACGCTAGTCAACAGATTATTATTTGTTTTAGCTGATAGAACATTGCTCTAACGAATAATAATCCTATCAGAGTGTTGCAGCAGAACAATAATTAGAGACAAAATATGGTATTACAAGAATATAGTCACGTAGGGCTAAAGTTTATTACAAAGCCGAGAAGGCTTGAATAATACAATATTTAAAAATAAAAATGTTCTAGCTATTATCTATCCCAAAACGAGGATCATATAACTGCACCCTATTGCGATTTGGTTCATCATGAATGATTCTTGGTCGCCACCTACTCCATTTGACCTCCATACAGGGTGTCTGTCTCATACTCTTCGTATTATGAGTCCATAGCATCCTATCTGGGAAGTACTTAAATCCATCCACCTAGTCTTCACCAGATCCTAGCAATTCTCTGAACTGATATACTCCTAAACAAGGGAAGATAATAGCAAGAGTGAGTACGAAAGTACTCAGCAAGTGTTACTAGCAAAATGCACTGAATGCTCATCTTCTGCATTTTTGGGGATATCCATTCCCATCCTCAATCTCTTGCACATTCTCTTTCTCTTTCTCATTCTCTGTCTCATAATTATAGAAAATATGGTTTTGTTGTTAGGCTTTGAAAGAATTCCAAATTATTAATTTAGAAAACTACTGAACACTCGTATAGTGGTATCAAACCACCACTGGTTTCTGTAGCCTCTATTCCAGTAGACAAACATGAATTCATGATTTATATAGCACTGCACAAGTTTGTACCACTTTACCCATAGTCACTCTGATCCTTGTAGTGAGTGGTTCTTCGCATTTCCTTAGATGCGATGCATAGGCCAGGGTACAGAACTTTTACATCTATCTCAATGTATTATGTCTCCACCTAGTTACTATCATTTGGTAGCATGGGGGTGGTATCTGACCCTTCCCAAACCCACCGAAAGCCTCATAACTGGTGGTTGGGCTGGTTCATTCACCCATACCCAACACTCAACTGTGTAATATATCGCCTTCGCGTACCCCTCTTCTGGTATCTGACCAGTCCTGGGTTCTTACAATCTGCATCCCCTACTTCTAGCCTACTTACCAGTTCTGGGTTCTTGTGGCTGTGGATCCCCCACTCCCAATCCTAGTCTGGCTCTAGGTTCCTCCCCTAATTAACACTTATCCATGTGGAGAATATAATAACCTTGATAGAGCTACTGATTCTGTCTGTATCTATACAGAACAATGGTTGATACGATTAATATTGTCCATTACACAAGTGAAGTCTGATTAACCTTATATTTTATCCCTACACAGAAGGTCCATTCCTGCCCTTTCTCTTTCTTGCCTTGAGCACCTTCCACCCCCTTCATTTATTGGCCTGATAGTGGCCTCTCCCACTGTCCTCCCTTATCTCTTTTCTTTCTTTCTTACCACAATCATTTGATTTAACCATGATTTTCATTTTTGTGCATAGTGATAATAACTTAATAGGGAAATACTTTGTTTTATGAAAGATACTATAGTCATATGCTCAAAGGAATGCTTGCCTGAACTTTAACCATATATTAGGATTCAAGTAGGATTAGGTGAAGTTCTTCCCGTGGTTTGGATTGTCGCCTGCAATTAAATACGTTGGCTATGACTCAATTTACGAAAATATAATAAACCACGAGGTGTCAATGTGTTTGTGCTCCTAGGGTGAAGCTTCGCTCAAGTTAACCTGGTTGTGGTAAACATAATTAATTTCTATATGATATTTGTTGCTTGATGTTACCGTACTAGCATTATGGAATGCGGCTTATTTACGGGGTAAGGCCCTGTTTGTTTCCACTTAAGATTATTATAATCTAGCTTATAGGTAGGGATTATATAAGCTAGCTTATAATAAGCTGGTGGGAAATAAGCTGTCAGGTGTTTGGCAGCTTGGATTATCAGAGTTATGGATTGTTGTATTCGAATGTTTAAAGACTACAATACCCTGGGAGAGAGAGGCACGGGAGTTGGGGGTTGGATGAATGGCAAAGGTGGGTAATATTCCTAAAGTTTTATGGTCATTAAGATAAAAGGTGGATCTATAAGCTGAAATAAGCTCCTTTTTTGAGCTTATTAGATTACAATAATCTGGGCTATTAGATTATAATAAGCTACCTTATAATCTAGGCTGTTTGTTTCCACTTATGATTTATAAGCTAGATTATAATAATCTTAAGTGGAAATAAACAGGGCCTAAGCACGGCCTTTTGTTGATTTCCGATTGTTCACCATTGAGACGCGATTAAATGTATGCAAATACAACTATAACGGCGAACATTATTCCTAACCAATTTCACGTATGCAATCATGTCAATTTAATTTCTCGTAAGGGCATACCAATGTATCCACCTTTCTAATTCATTTTAGATCTTAGGGTTTCTCAATTAAATTCTTCCCTCATGGCACCAGTACTTTTCTCATATTTAGTACGTGTGTGACAAGTTAAGTTGCATATATAAAAGAAATCAAATATTAATCAAATAAGTAAATTAAGTATACTAAGGCGTTCCTGTGGAATCCCTTAATTTTATTTTAGTCATTTGCGGATTTTTACAACTCAATTGCTATTTAAATCATCACGTACAATTTTAATTGTTACGCATAATCTTAAGTCATTGCGTACTATTTTAAATCGGCGCATGCTATTATAATCATCGCTAACAGTTTTACATCTTCTAATGGCTATTAATTTATTCTAATAATTAAGAACATTTATTAGTGATTTCCTACTATTTATAAGCGACTAATGAAATTAATTAGGCAGTTACCAGCACAACAGGCATTCTAAATGATATTCTAAAAATTTAATTTTCACGCATACCAATTCTAGCCTATGGACATCACCTAATTTAGGGATAATAGGCATAAATACTTACTAGAGAAGTTTTGCAATTTAATACGACTAACAAGGTGAATTATTTACTTATTTACAACAGAATGATTTAAATGGCAATAGACTAATTTAATCGGTATGTGCTATGATTTAATCTATGGATGACACTTAATTTATTCTAATAATCATAAATCATTAATAATAGTTTTCTACAATTTAAATGGACTTAACCAAAATATCTAGGTGTTTAAACCCGCATCAAAATAGTCTAGACGGTACAAGAATTTAATCTGTATGAGTTAAATTAGTGTATACGTTTGCATATCGTCTAATTGTAATTAATTTGTCCCACTAATCTGGAATAACTATGAGTGGGTTGCTACAATTTAAATTCTTGTCTGAGTATTTAAATAGGTCATGGAGTGGGGTAAACAATGATATCTGAATTATAATATACACATGTATCAATTTTAATCCATTCATGCGCTTGGTTTATTTTTAATGATTTTGAAGATTTGTTGGTGTAGTTCCATAGGTTAATACTACTAACAGGGTTAACTAGGTATTTAACTAGGAAATAGAATGATTTAATGACAATGTACCAATTAAATCGGTACACGCTAAATTTAATCTACTGACAAACCCTTAATTAATCTTCAATACTCCTAAATATTAATTAGTGATATTTGTAATTTAACATGATTAGCATGAGGCTATCGAGTAGTTTAACCTACAATGGAGCACTCAGAGTTAAATATTTATGACAAATTTTTACTCTTTCTCTGTCTTCTTTCGCTCTCTTCTATTTTTATTCCCTTCTTTTTCTCCCTCCTGGCCAAAGCCCTCCCAGCCACTCCTTTTTCTTCTCCCTTCTTGCCTTATCTTCTTCCTCCTCCTCCCTCTTACTTTCCCCGTTGCTGGCCCATGGCCTCTAGCGCCTCCTTGCCTCTCGGCTGTCGGTGCCCTTGGGCTCGGCCTCCCTACTTGCCAGTCGCTCATCCCCCTCTGTTACTCACTTAGCTTCCACCCGCGTTCGCCTTGGGCCAACCCCGACCACTGCACTACCTACTCCAGCTCTGCCAACTCCCTTACACCCAACTCGACCGGCTCGGCCTGCTCTCCAACCCACCGTCATCCTCCTCCAGCCCATCTTTCAGAGCTGTGGTCGCCTGTGCCTCCAACAACCACTATGGCTCCATGCACCACCACCCGAGCTCAGCCCCCAGGCCGCCGTCAGTCTCCTCTAGCCCATGCATGGGCTCCCCCTATGGCTCCTCACCTCCATGTCGCCCCCCAATCGGCCTTCGGCTACCGCACCCCTGAGTTTCCCTTGCGCCACTGCCGTGTCTGAACCCTAGACTGCCTCCTCGCCTCATCTACGAGGCTAAGCTCCTCTCAAATCCCCTCTTGGTCTCTCCTTGTTTCAGTGGCTCACTTTGGTTATGTTCATTTTTATGACTTGCGAAGTATTTTGGTTTGAACTCTACAGATGGTAGTGTTGTGCGGTTGCTGTTGGCTTCTATGAGGGCAATTCGGGAATTTTTCAATTGAAAAAGAAAAAAAGAAGAGAGGTAGGGCCCACCTATCAGTGGGCCGGCCGAGAGGATAACGGGGAGGAGACCATGTCTCCTCCCATTTCCGTGCGCACTCGCGTCTGTTCGTCTCACGTGCGAGTGGAGTGGCGACGTGCGCGTCGTCTGGGAGACCGAGTCTTGCAGTGGCAGCGACGGCACAGGAGGCTCCACTAGCGTGGGCGCTTCAGCACCAGCCGTGGCTGCAGCCCGCTTCCCTATATGGTGCCTCTCCTCTCTTCGATGGTGGCAGAAGAAGTAAGTTCCCCTCCTTCGATCTAAAATCTCTCACCGTGATTATTTAATCTTAGGCCTTGAGAGCCGCCGGCCAGGTGATCTCCTATCGCTGTCGGCTGTGGAGTGCAAATCACTGATTCTAGGGTTTCCCGTACAGTTTCCTTGAGCCTCGTCTTCGATTTGGCCGAAAGGAAAGGTTTGGGATAACCCCTAGATGCTGATTTGGCTCGGGCTTGTGCTGTGTTTGTGTGAGATTTGTGACCTATTCTTATTGTTCTTAAGCACTCTCGGGCGGAGTTCTCGGTGTTCTTGTGCGGCATCAACCCTAACCTTCACCTCCAGCTTCGACAACCGAGGTTGGAGTGGGCATTGTATCTCGGTCTACCTCACCCCTCTACTGCGAGCGGCACAAGGGGGTGCTAGGTTTTCTGGGTCAACGCCGTGAGCGTGCCTTGCCCCTTTTCAGATTCTTCTTGGTGATTTTGAGTATCATTACTACTATGAGTATTCTGGTTGTTGTTTTCTTTGTAATCTGGTGATATATTTCATATATCTGTGAAGTCTCTTTAGCAGAAAATTGCAAAGATATTCCTGTGGGTTACTTGCTCTATGATGAAGTGACAATATACTGAGATTATATATGAATGTGATGGTAGATTAGTATTGAGCTGTTAGTTAACCTGTTCTTTTACATTCACTAATTATTGCAAGTGTTGTTCTGTTCTTGCTTATCCCTATGCTAAAATGTGCTAAATCTGTACAGTGGTTTATTTTGGTCTCTTCTGACCTTGGCTGAACCATGTTATCCTGTTAATTCATCAGCAGTCTCTGTGGTTGAATGAAAGATTATTTTGGAGCTTTTTCAGCTCTGTCCAGAAAGCTACTTCCTTGATCTTTTAGTGTTTGTTAATAGAAAGGTTTAATTTGAGCTCAAGATCTAATCTATAACTGTTATATATAATCTAGATTAGACTTTGTCATGGCGGAGATGGCCAAGATTAAATCTTGTGCAACTAGCCTTCTGAGAGCACTAAAAACAATTCAATTCGTTAATTATATGCTGAATCTGGTCATATATGTTAAGTTTTTAATGAGATTAGTATTTAGATACACATGTATACTTGATATCATGCTAGTTTTTAACTCATATATGACATTTACGTTGAGCATATGTTTCTTTTGCAATGACTTAAATGATTCATATGTTAATATGCTGGTTAAGTCATTTCTATGCCATATTAGTCATGTTGGACTTTTATTATAATCGTTGGAATTAAATTTAAAAATATGCTTATACCGCAAATTTTACAACAATTGCTACGGTGGGGCCTGATGTCAATCTCTATGCGGGGGGAGTAGGGGTGGATTGTTGGGTGCGAGTAGTAGCCCAGCACTATGGTGTTTGCCCCTCGGTAGCTTCTTCTACCTATGTTCCCTACTACACTATTTACTAGCTTGTTAAATGGTGATGCATTGGTGCTGTGGTGGTGCCATGGTTACTCAGCTTGGTTCGCAGTCTCAATGATGTTGCTATGTTCTTCTAGTTGATTATCCAGTGGTGGTGCTCTAGTGTTTTGCTATGTTGCATGTGTGGTGCTGAATGATGGAATCATGGCGAAATTGGGGCATGGCCTACCTTTGTCCGTTGGTGGTTGGGTTGATTCGGGAATGGATTGAAGACTTGGCTTCGGTGGTCGTTTTCCCTTGTCGGTGTGCAAGTTCTTGCTTGGGGAAGTGGTGGCCGCCTCCTCCTAGGGCATGGCTACTGGCTCCTTGCCCCTAGTCCCTTAATGTCTTGCCTTGATCTTGTCTTGTGGTGGCCGGCTGGTTGTGGTGGTTTGTGGGGTGGATCTGGAAGGGGAGATATGGTGGAAGAACTAGGGTGGTCCTCCCTCTAATCTGGCTACCCCTTCTCCTGATGCTTGGTTGCTCATCTTGTGCTTGTGGCTTGTCTCCTGGCCTTGTTCCTCTTGCTGGCTGAATGGTTTGACAATGGGGGAATGGATTTAGGGGAAGAGGGATGGCTTCTGGTGGTTCTTGGCTGCTGGTTGTGATGGTGGCCAAATGAAATGTTGTCTCTCTCCTCTTGGTGGCCGAAGGGCCTGCCCTTATCTGGTGGCTGTTCACCTCTGTGCTCTCGGAGATATTTTTGGTGTGAGGCTTGTGCAGTGATCTCCGAAGAAAAAACTTGGGTTTATTTTTATTGCTAAATGATGATCTAATGGCTGTGAGAGGTGTCAACTAGCCCTGGATAGTTTGGAAACCTTGGTGAATGAAATGCCCTGCTCGAAGTTAAATTCTAGGACTCTGACGGCAATCCTTTCTTTTATTTTTTTTCTTTTGTTCGGTCATTTTCGGTATCTTTATATTTGCTCCTTTCGTAATTAAAATTGTGTTTCTTTTGGGTGTCCAGCAATTCGCAATTGCTATATGATACGGAATGCATGTAATTAGTTTCTACAGCTTCTGTTTAAAGGTATATAGGTATGAAATGTACCGATGTAGATAAAGTTCTGTAATTTTCTAATTAGTTGCAGTTTTGTTGTAGTTATCTAAGTTTGTGAGACAGTCATTTGGTTGGGACCGAGAATTGTAAATTCATAGTAATTTGTATGGTCATTATTAATGTAAAGAGAGCTGTAATATCTTTATTTAATTTAAGCCAATTTTAATTGTAGCTCGATGAATATAAATTGATTTATTGTACAATAACTGAACTACTTACACTGTTGTACTATGAACTATTGTACATATGATTTAATAATTGAGTTGAATGCTTTTACTTGTGATACAATTGAATTTTATTTCTCTAGTCCATATAATTTGGTCTTCACCCTCGTCGATGGAGTTGTTGAAGTGATGTATTTGTTTATCGTTTATTTGTTTCAATCTAAATGGATACATAAAAAGTTTAAATTCTCTCGTGTTTTAGATCATTAGTTACATATTAATCTCATTTAACGTTATAACTCGTCACTTAAGGTTAATCAAAGATGTAGGTTGTCACATCCTAGGGAAGGCTACATAATACGAGTTATTTATTATAAGGGAATAGCATCATTTATAAGAAAGACGAACACCTTCTATCTCAATAATTAAAATGGCAGGGTAAGGTACACTATATATAAAGAACAAAGATATTCCGTGCAAGATACATTGACAACATATTGAAAGCACTCGTAGAAATTTATGTAGGAGAATAAAAGCTCCTACCAATCACATATTACATATATCACTCGTCTCCATTCTCCAATAAGGCACCACCGCGTCTATTTCTCACTCTTTCTCTCACTATATACAGTGGTACAATGCAACCGTTGGTAGTGGCAATGACTTGCAAAATTTCACAAGAATAGAGGAAGAGGGTTAACAAGAGCCATATATATAATATCGACGAGGCTGTGGTGTAGGAATAGGATGCATCGGAAATGCAGAGAGGAGGCCAGCAATATAATGGAAGGCGCCTCTAGCAGCCACGGTCTGCAGCTTCCCGTGCAACAACGCTGTCTTTCTCAGAGGCTGCGCGGGGGACTCCACAGTAGCTTGTATCGGTAGCAAACTCTCACTCTTTCTGCTAGAGCATTGAGGTAATCTGGGTCCCTTTGCCTGCTTTTCACGGACGTCAATTTATCACTCGTATTGTAACATTTGTCAAGATTGAACTATTCGCAACATGTTTTCCTCTCTGTTCTCTCTTTCCTTTCCTTTCCTTTTTTTTTTGCAAAACAACGCAAGGGATTTTCCCACCACCGTGCATCTAAATTTCCACAAGCTATATATGTGTATAGGGGTATTTTAAGCTCGAGCTTGGTAAAAACTTGAGCAAGCTTAAATTGAGATCCGAGCCTAGATTTAGACTCGAGCTTGACTTAAGTAAGCTTGATAATAGTCAATAATTCAACATGCACTAATTTTCAACAATAAGAAAAGTCTGAGCTTAAGTAAACTTGATAAGAGTTAATATTTAGCAATATTCAAGTTCGAATCAAGCCTGACGAGCTATTTGAACTCGGTTCATTGAAACTTACGAGCTTAAGATCAAGCTCAAACTCAGCTCATTTAGAGCTCAAGCCGAGCTCGAATAGAGTATAGAACGAGCTCATGAGCCTTCAGTTTTTTTATAGCCCTCTCCTATATGTGTATGCTATAGATGGTATCTGCCGATCGAATTATTGGGATCGCATATTCACATTGCTCTGTATGGAAGTCAATTAATTGTACATGCATGCTGTATGTAGATAAGTAACCTCTACTTTGACCCGTTAAACCACCTCCAGCCACTCACTTCACTCACCTTCATAAATCATAAAACAATGTGTATAGAAACTCTTAGATGTAAATAACAACAATAAGGGAATTTGTTTGTCTTAGTTTCCTTTTTGTTGAGACCTTAATTATTGATAAAATGCGATCGAATAACACTGAACTAGAATGTTTCATTCAATGGATGAATAAACCGAAGAAACTCAGGACCACCTTCATGTATATGAAGCATATGAACTTGTTTATCTCCATTGGAGTGTATATTATTGCCTCCAAAGTGCAACATTATATCTCGGAGCAATTTTGGTACATGCCGCAGGTAATCATCATCATCATTAACATGCAAACATTATATTTTATATCAGATCATATATCAGCAGTTATTGATCTTAGGCTCGTCAGCGTCGCCGAAGCAACTCTTCCAGAAACAGTGGGGGCGCCACACCCTGTCGACAATCTTGTCGATGGGCACGCCCTCTCCGGCAGCGGCGTGACAATGAAGGCCGCCTTGATGACGATCCAGATGGTGAAGAAGATGAAGGCGCGCATGTTGCACATCATGGACAGGAACGCCTGCGTGATGAAGAAGGTCCACAGCACGTTGGAGCTCACCGCGAAGCAGAAGCCTATCGTCCGCGTCTTCAGCGGGAACGTCTCTGAGGGGATCAGCCACCCCAGGGGGCCCATGACCACACGAAGCTTGACACGTAGACGCCCACATGATCCCCCAATCGCCGAATCGTTTGCAGCATACACACACAAGTTCAATGCCCATGTGCTCAGCTTGTGTTGTGGTGCTTGACCAAGTCCACCATGGTCCGCATTGCGCCTCCAACGACATGCCTTACTACACCTGCCTATGCTCGTTGCAGCCTTGTGATCATCTTACATCGCACCCTCGGCCCCGCTATCATACCTATCCCACATCACCATGCTCACGTCAGGCTGTTCATAGCCAAATTGGGCCCCCACCAAGATTAGGAGATGCGGCCTTACTCAACGGCGATGAAGAGAATGTGTTGCCAGCGGTGGAGTCTGTTGCAGTTGTTAGATCATGTGGTGGTCGTGCATGATGATAAATAATTGACATTTAGATTTCATTGGAATTTATGTTTGTAAAAATTCTGGTCGATACGCTTTTGTTGCTATAGTATTCAGGATAGCAGGTCTAATCGACAGGTATCGACCACGGTAGTCAACCACAGCATATCGACCACGGCATATGACCATGGCAAGTCAACCATGATAGATGACAAAGGCTTCGACAACGGCTTTTCAATCACGATATTTTGACCACAGCAGAAAGACTATGAGAGGTAATCAGTAGGCTTCAACCTTGAACAGTGAACCGGTCGTAAGAAATAGTGAACCGGTCATGAGCTACAGTGAACTGGTCAGAGGTCGTAATCTTGTCTGCTACAGTAACCGGTCAGTGATCGTTGCTACAGTACCTTTCCAATGGTTGTAGTTATAGTACTTTGCCATAGTCGTAGGCTTCGTGATCTGTTGTCTTAGACTTTGTGATCGTTGGTCGTAAACTTTGCTGGTCAATAGTCTTAGACTTTGTGATCGGTTGTCTTAGGCTTCGTAATCGGTTGCCGTAGGCTTCAGAGTCGGTACTCATAGACTTCAAGTGCTTCTATTCTGGTAATCTTCGAGTACCTCGAGTACATGTGTCTGATGGGCCAGTGGTCTGATCGGCATGTGCATGGCGGTCAAACTGGTTATACTCGGTGGTCATTGCTATAGTACCAGATCAGTACTCAATGATGGAAAGTCGATAGTTTGCATTCAGTACCTGGTCGGTACACGGTGATCGGTACTTGGTACTCGGTGTTTGATGGTATAGTGATTGGTTGATGGTTGGTAGTCATAGACTGAGAGTGCTACGATGCATGTGTTTTGTGAGTGTTCTGAGCAGTAGAAATTCCTAAGTACTTGTGGTTTCGAGTGTTTTATGATCTAGCAACTGGCCTGTGCATGGCGGTCGTAATGAGTGGCCTGAGCCTGATGTGTGGAAAGCGATAGAATTGGTGGTCGTGATGAGTGGTCGAAGGCTGATTTCTGGAAAGCGATAGAATGTGTGGACGTGGATGACCTGGATGATGTTGAGTGATAGTTAAAGGTGTGATTTGTGTGTGTGAACTAATATCTGTCAAGTTGGAAAGAATTTATGCCAGTGAAAAACATTCTTTGGTCTTTGCACATGTAGGTTAGGCATGGAGGCGGTTATGGTCGGTGACGAGGAGGACCGAGATTAGGATAGGAAAGTTTGAGGTCCAGGCTGTCAAGGATGTCACGCGAGATGGTCGGGCTCACGTTGGAGCACGTGGAGATCAAAAGTGGTGATTCGTGGAGAAGCACAGGCGGTGTGGTCTAGGAGGCTTCGACACGAGAGGTGATGATGCGTGGAGAAGCTACAAGAGGTACGGTCCTGGAGGCTTCGACACGAAAGTTGATGAGGTGTGATGAAGATACAGGAGGTGCTCTTGATGGCTTCTTCATATGATGAGTTAGTAGTTATGGAGGAAGTCCATAACTTGGAAGATTTAGAGATGGGTTAAAACCCGTGTTTGAAAAAGTTTCAGGTCCCTTGATTTTTGGAAGAGATAGAGCTGTGTTTTCATGATTGAGGTGGACACGGTTTGGGATGTTAGCCTATAAAAGCATGGAGAGACAAAGGGCAAACGTGACTAGTTTTGGAGGGCTTTCAACAGGAAGGAGTTTAGGGGTGCTTGTGAGGGTACTTTGTAAATCCACTGAAATTCAGTAATAAAGATCATCTTGAATTAATCTGGTTCATGATTTGCTTGAAGAGTGCTGGTGATCACAGGTGGATTTGATCTTCCGATAACAGGTATAGCGATCAGGCGAACGGTCGAACAGAGCGATCGATCAAGTGGTCGTGCGCTGAGTGATTGATCAGGGAATTTAGCACCTAGCGTTTCAAACCTTCACGGACCGCCAAGAGATTCCAAAAAGCAGCGACAATCATTTACCCCCTCTAATTGCAGTATTCGATCCTATAGCGGTCGTATTTGGTCATAGCGATAGAAAGAAGTCTAGGGATGAGGACAATGAAGAGAGATATACAAAGAAATGTGAGGGAGTAGAATATTGTTGGGATAAGAATAAAATTTGTTAGTACTTAGTTAGCTTCTTTGGGAATTAGATTTTTTTAGAGGTTTTTTAGGGAGGTAGGAAGGAACGGCGTGGGCTCACTTTACACCACATTGTCTCCGTTGTGACATCTGGCCGAGCTTTGCATCGACTCACCTAGCACCTCCTTTGATGTACTTGGTCTACACTATGCTCTTAGCTCCCCTGCTACACTCAATCGAGCTCTGCTATGGCACACATCGTCCCTGCATCCATGATGCTTAGCTTGCACTACATCATCACATGTCTTCACTTGTGGCAAATCAATCTTGTAGGATCAACATCCTTGTAATCAAACACCATATCATTGTATAGTTGTCTCCATGATATATCTACGAATTGGAAGAATGGGTACTCAACAAAATTTCATATTTGAATATATTATGGAAATAACCAAGAGCAGGCTAATAATTACCTCTCCAATTAGATGAGATTATCCATGTATGTAAGCAGGTCTTAGACGTCCTACAATAACATTTGGTGGAGTATACATAAATCCCATCCCCATGATTTCCATGAATGGCCTGAGATCAGTTTTCATACATTTGTAACATGATACAAAACAAAATGGAGAAAAACAAAAGGAGGCAAGAACCGAGCACACATACTCATGATCAAATAAGTCCATGACAGCGGCCACCTCGCCACCATTGAACATGCATGGCATGCCTTTCTAGGTGCTCAACCATCAACACCTATTGTCAAAAACATCAACCGGACATTAGCATTTATTAATTGTGTTGAACAACATGATCTCTATCTCCATCATATATGGTGAACTAATGTGGTTGAGGAAAAATAATTCGATTACTAAAGAATAAACTCATTAGGCAAAATGATCCAATGTATCTTCCATGCCCTTCCTTTTATATTATTACAGTAACATAAACAAAAGCAGATATATTTTCTTGTGATCTAAACTAAAATCTTCTTGTGATCTAAACTAAAATCAACAAGCATCTAAAAAGTAACTCTTTTCAATTCATTGATGCATTACACAAAGAAATATTTCAAGCACATCTTTCTACCATTGTTAAGTCACTGTAATATTGAATGCTAGTATAATCCTTAATTAATCCACCAAAGCATAACTAGTCCAAGAACAACAAAATGACATAAGCAATACCAAAAGGGGATATTTCCATTGCGAGACAAAAACAAGGAATTGATGACGAGAAGAACATAGGTTTGAGCATCACATTGCTGACCACCATGGTCACCCGATCCTCCCTCTCCCCATGTGAAATATATCACAATAAAAGAAGATCAAAATATCTCAGAGTAAGAACACAAGGATCCTGGAGCTATTGCATCAGGCGTGCAAGAGATTGGATCTAATCCAGGGAGGAGAGAGAGTGACTAGTACCTAGCATCTTGGTCTATAGGAACTTAGGGCGACCAGAGCTGAGTTATCGGTGAGGCAAGTGGTGCTAATGAAAGGAGGACGACAACGATTGGAAGGAAAATGGTAGTATAATCGAAAACTCTTCGATGCAGTATCTTGTGACGGCAACGGCCATAGTAAACAAGGGAACAATGGACAGAGGAGCAACAAGCATGAGAAAAGGGAGGGAGCAAAACAAAATTGTGGCTACAACTTCACCTTCAGTTTGGGATCAAGCCAGAGTAAAGAGAGAAAGCGGAACACGTTGGACCCACACATCGATACACATGAGGAGAGGGTGGCACAATTTTGTTTTTTTGCGTGTGTGACGAGGGATGGAACAACCTGCCAACTTCACCGTGTGCTCTCTCTCTCTTGTAGATATCAGGAGTGTTGGTGGGCCCCTCTTGTTAGTACTTTTATTTTGAGAGGGGAAGAGGCATATGAACACCACCAAGAGGGAGTTAGGAGGGGAGATGAACCACCACCACCAACTCTCTCTTTTAAGTAACAATTAATATTTCTAGTTTTCCAATAGAAAAAAATAAAAATAAAACACTTTGCACAGTACTTCCTCTCTCTTTTTCTTGGTTTTTATTCCCGATGAAACTTTGAACGCTTATAAATTTTGCATACGAATTGTTATTAATTTGATTCTTGTTTCTAATTTTTTTATTAAATCATGAACTTTATTTGTGCATAAGAATCATGAATTTTGGTCTTTGTTTGAATTTATTTAGTATTTATTTATGGTTCTTGGTTTCCTGTTTAGATATCGATGTTTTAGAAGTGTTCAAAGCTAGTCCAAAGGAAGAAATTGTGTTCAATAAGTAAGGCAAGCACCCTCTTTGACCATTTTGACCCATATTTCAATTTTTTTTGCTCAAGTTATTACACATGCAATTATTTTGGTTAAATTGCTATGTTATGTTTAGGTTATAGTTAATGCCTACTTGTTGCATTACCCTTCATCGAGAAATTGGTTACCATTAATGTTGTCACCTTAGAAATATTATGCACATCACTATGAATATTGGTGGAATTTTAGAGTGATATATGTGTGTCATATGCTTAGCCATGCTTGGAATAAGGATGGTCAACTTAGTAAAACTTGATTCAATAACCATTTTGGACTATATAAATTATTTTAGCAAATATGGACAGAGGGGTCACCTCTGAATATTTTGGTTAGGAAAATAAAACTGAAAAATGATTTGGCGAGTGTTTTGTAGAGACCAGGAACTGGGTTTGTGATAGTCTCACCTGAGTCAATTAAGGACTGAACTTGATGTCGTTGATCCAAGCATTATTGTACAACCACATGTCCCATAGATGGGGTGGGTCTGGCTAAATAATTTGCAAAGTCTCAATTTTGGTTTTGTCATGTGTTGAATGTGGGTGTCAGTTAGACATGCGATTCCCTCACGGTGTAAGATGGAGCTTCCGACTGGGTGGATAGAATCCTTTGGGCAGTGAAACCTTAGCGGGCATAATAGGGTTAGGATAATGCATTGTAAAAACTTTGTGATAAGCATGTATTGGCCGACAATGTAAGATGATTATTTCTTGTTGGTAAAGTTATACATCATCTACAAAGTGAGATCTCAATCTATTAAAATAGCGTGTCCTCAGTAATGGATATCACTTGGTAATACAACACTTAGTTAGAGTCATGGCTCTAAAATGGTTTTGGAAAATGGTATAGGTGGATGGAACCCTTACTTGAAAGACTTTGGTTTGGTACGGATGGTTGGCATCTATGCTAAAAATGTTGTGGCAAAGCACCACCACTTATGGATACTTGTTTATTATGATTATATGTTACTTTCTATTATGTCAAATGTTCTAACTGACTATAGGTTGAAAATTACAAAGTCTATTGAAAAAGAAAGCTTACTTTGTGTGAAATAAACTAAATTATATAGCCACCCTTGTCTCAGCTTGCTTACTATATAAATTTTGCTTTAAAATCTTGCGGAGTATAATTTTGTACTAACAATTGCTTATTGAACACTATCAGATCAAGAAAAAGAAGATCCCTCGGTACATTTATTTCCACTGCAAGTACTTCTCTAGGTGAATATTGGGCCTGTCGACCCATTTTGTGTAAAACTCAATTATGTAGACCTAACTATAATTGCTTAATATTATGTGCTACTCAGTTTTATTTAATCATGCATGGATATGATGCAATGATGTGATACGTGTGTACTAGCTAGTGATCTTGGGACTAGAACGGTTTACACGTAAGAATTGGGATTAATTTCCTAGGTCTAACATTACGGTAACATATTTTATATACTCAAGTTTGGAGTCCTGAAAAAATTTCTACATGTACTTAAGTTCAGATTCATTATATGATAGAAGTAAAAAAAGAAAAACCTAACAAATGTTAGGAGTTCAAATTGTCAGAATTTTCTCTTTTTTACTACTCTTAACATAGAATGAATTTGAACTTAAAATTTTATACATAGGTGGAGTAAACAATGGAATACATGTAAAACTTTTCTCAGAATGTTTTGTGACTTTTTTAGTTGGGGTGTACCGTGAGTGTACCTCAAACTTGAGTGCGTAGGATATGTTGCTTGACATTACAGTCTTGAACCTTGGCCGTATTGCTTTCATACTATCGCATTTATAAATTGTTGTGGAAGTATAATATTATGAATGTACTCCATCTGATTTCAAATGTAAGTCGTTTGGGATATTGACATCGCCTCCAATGTGACAATTTGACAATTATTTTCTATGAAAATATGTTATTTTAAATAAAAATAATTATATATTATGAAAATATATTTCATGATGGATCTAGTAGTACCCATTTCATGTTATCAATCCCAGTACTTCTTTATATATTGAGGATCAAACTAGAAAATATTTGAACAGCATATATTCTAAAACGACTTACATTTAAAAGCAGAAGTAGTATTTCTTATGACAAATCTAAAGATACCATTTTAATACGATCAATCTATAAATATGCAGAAATATATTATTGATTGAAGATTATAAAGTTTGAGGATCTAAGTTAAATGTGCCAAATATTTTAAAATTGAGGTAGTGTTGTTCTTGCCCATCAAGGATTCTTGCATATCGGTTTTTATCCTGCTTCCTGATAAATCTTGACCTGCGCGTGTAGTTCATTTTTGCCTGATGAGCCATGGCAGCGAACAAGATGATTGCACTGTACTTTGGGGAGTGTGACAAGGCGCTAATTTGTACAAAATATGCAAATGTATATATCTCCTTTCCTAATTTGTTTTGGTACTCCAAAATGGAAAAGTTCACATTTTAAACCTGCTAACATAGTAACTGCGTGAGGCACCGATTCATTCGATTTTAAGATGCATATACGTGCTCGTCGGTTTTAATAACTCGCATGCAGGTTATGTTTCTCTGCATCCATGCATTGGCAGATCCGCTTTCATTCCCTTCGACGTGACAGTTTTCTCCTTTTGCCCTTCTTTCATGTCATGCAGTGTAAATTCCAGTTCATGCAACAATTATATACGATCCATCTCCTCTATGAACTAGGATAAATATGGGTTGAATCCATTCGTCCGTTTGGGGAGTTGAGTAGCAGCTATGAACCCACTCCCTTAAGTCACTGATGTTTGTGAGAGGGGCATTTTGGGAATTTCCCAATTGGCTCAATGCCACCGGTTGGAGTTAGGGCGGAGCCCACCTGTCGGTCACTGGGCAAAAGAGATAAGGGGGAGGAGACTCGGTCTCCTCCCTAGGGTGCGCTCGGTGCTGCACTTGGACTTCACCCGTGCGGCGGTTTAGCTTCCCCTCGCCAGATTCGTGATTCTTGGCAGTAGGTGGGTGATGGAGAGAGGAGAGGCTGCGGAGGAGGCGTGGGCAGGCCCGGGTTCTCCGGAGCCGGCCGCTCACGCCACCCCGAGGCCATCCTCATCAGGGGCGAATCTAGGATAAATTGTCGCTGGGGTCAGCCTAGACATAGAGCCATAACTATAGTTGATAATATTCTAACACTATGCATAAAAATAAAAATATATTGCAAACAATAAGCATTCATATAGAGATAAATGTATCGATAACATAATGCGACAAAAGAAACTGATTGCAATAGTGCTTACCTCCTATAATTTCACCCTACGGGTACGGTCATTCATATTCTGAAAACGAACTATGATATCATCATTTGGAATTGCATCAAGAAATTCTTGTTCCACGAAGCAAATGACACAATCATTCATAAATCCATCGCCGATGTGGTTTCGTAGATCTGTCTTCACAATTTTCACTACTGAAAAACACCTTTCCACTGATGCTGTCGCAATAGGAAGAACTAGCACAAGTTTGAGGAGCCGATATACCAAAGGAAAAGAAAGATTTTTATTTGTATCCACCCATCAGTTTACCAAGCTCAAAAATAGTGGCCACTTGGGCAAATCTAGCATTAGCTCGCACATTGTCAATGTAAATATTGAGCTCAAGAATAAGATCTTTTAGGTCCCTTGCATCAAAATCATCAGGGTATGCCTTAGCCAATTCCATCAAACTTTCAATTTTGAATGCATCGAAAGAATTCTTTGGACTAAAAGCAGCAATGTTGGTAAGCAATTCAGAATTTACCTCGTTGAAACGGTCATTAAATACAGGGTGCCGGGGTCAACATTATTTTTTAATGGGGTCAAGGCTGGTGAAAAAATACAGGTATAAGGTGCTCATAGCAAGTCGTCGGGGTCAGCCGACCCCGACCTGTCCACATACAATCGCCCCTGATCCTCATCTCTTTCTCTTAAAAAGGGGGGCTCGGCTGATGGTCAGGTGTACCTAATCTTTCAATCCCGGTTGCTCTTCTTGTTTGATTCCTCTTCTTGTTCTTCGGTGGCTGGGTGTTTGGTCTTTGGACCGACCTTGCTTGAGAACCTGGTTTCGGTTTCCCGTGAAAACCCTAACTGGGTTATTGGGGAACTCGGAACCTTGGCTCTACTGGAGGAAGGAGGAGAGGACGGCGAATCCCCGCGGTGTTTGAGGCACTCTCGGCCAGGGTGTTTCTCTTGGGCTTGTGCGGCATCTCTGTACCTCGTCTTCACCTCTGGCTTTCGGCTGAGAAGTGAGGAGCGGCATTGTATCTCCGTGAATCATCTACTTGCACGTGATAGCAGGTTGATAGATTTTCTGGGTGAGCGATTCATCGTGCCTTGCCGAATTATCTGATTTCTCCTGCGGCTTATTGGCTTCTGGACAGTTTTGAGTACTGTCTGATTTGTGAGTATATTGGTTTCTTTGTCATTTACAGCAACTATACTTGATCTGTAATTTAGTTCAAGTCTTGAGAACTACTGTGAATGTTTGTGGGCTCTTTTGATTGCTCTATGATGATACCAGTCATATACTGAATTGATCTTAACAATAGTTTTAAGACTTGAGCCCTAGGATTTATTCTCTGCAGACCGTGCCCTAGATAATTGTTTATCTTACTGTCATATTTGATTACATGCAATAGAATTTGTGAATATTGCAGTGGCAAGTTAAAAATCTGGTTAGATTCATTTGCTGGTGCAGTGTATTTATTTAGTCCCTTTTGGCTTGTGTATTACTGCCGTATATTCACTTATATATCCAGTCAGTCTGCTGCTGTTTACCTGGTCTTTAAGTTCTCTGTCTTTTACTTCTTTGCTTGTAATCTCATTGCGGCACAGATTATAGACAGAGCTCTTTTCTCTGTCTTTTCTGGTCTGTTTGTAGTAAGTAAATTAGAGCTCAAGTCTTATTTCCTAGTTGTTGAGTCAATTATGAAGAGTTATGACATGTGCATGAGAAGGCCAAAATCTTTGATTTTGCGCAACTCTGTTCTGAGAGCAATGATAAAACAATTAATTTGTTATATGCTGAAATTAGTTGTTTTAATGTTCCTAGGACTGTTTACCATGTTAGTTTCAGCAGCATGTAAGTTATATTCTTTGAATATATATGTGGACTTGAATGACATGTTAGAATTCCATGTTTATATGCAATTAATGTCATTCTTCTTATGCTGGAAATATATTATTTATATAATGTTGGCTGGAATTAAATGTGCAAATATGCTTATACCGCAATATTTACAACAATCCAGAAAATCTATATTGAAAGAAATGGCTTCCTCATCTGATGTCGTGAAACCTAAAGTGTTTGACTGAGTCAATTTCAAGCTATTGTGAGCAAAGGCAAAACTTTGGTGATCGACCTTAAGCTCTTCAGGTCATCTCAAATCCACCGGCTTTTCGCTGGAGATCCCTGAGACGATGAAATGGGAAGATGCTAATAATGCAGTCTTAGCCCGTTTGTGGCCATCTGTCTAATCGCTTGTTTGACGTCTATGTCAACTTCACTAATGCCAAACAACTTTGGGATGAGCTCGAGGAGAAATACTCGAGGAGATAATGGAAATGAGTCTTTTATTACAGCCAATTACTTGAACTATAAGATGGTTGAGGGCGGTCGGTGATGGAGCGCTCCATGAGCTTCAACTCCATGTACGTGACTTATGTCGATGCATTGCGCTCTGCACGAGAAGTTTCAAGTCAATGTCATTTTGGCTAAGTTACGCGCTTCGTGGCGTGACTTTGTGACCGCCGGAGGCATATAAAGGAGCGTTTGACGCTCAATGAGTGTCACTGCTATTAATGTCGAGGAGCGTGCTAGAGCCGGTGACGGCTCGAAAGGCTCAAGTTCGAGCTCATCAAGTTCAACTTAAGAATGGTGGAGGACACGGGAAACCCAAGTTCAAGAGTCAGCCCCAAGTCAAGCTACTGACCTAAGAAAATGAAGAAGAAAAAGGAGGACATTATGCCGCCGTTTGCGGTGAGGTGGCCATAAGGCCAATCATTGCCGCAATCGGAAGGGCAAGGGTCCATCTCCGGTTAGCACAAGAGCCACAAGGCTGAGGTCCATGTCATGTTGGCTAGCACCACTGTAAGAGTGCGTACCTATGGCCTTTATGGCAAGTCCATCTATTGATTGGTGGATTGATACAGGTGCTACTAGACATATATGTGCTGATAGATCTTGTTTTTCTTCATTTCAGGGTGAAGGTGGTGGATCCGTCCTAATGGGCAATGGAGCCGCCACAACAGTACGTGGGATTGGACAGGTTTGCCTGAAGCATACTTCGGGCAAAACACTCATCCTAAGAGACGTGCTGTACGTGCCTGCGATGAGCGCAACCTTCTTAGCGGGTCAATGTTATGTAGGCAAGGAATAAAGCTTGTGTTTGAATCAAATAAGGTCATTTTGACTAAGTTTGGTAATTTTGTGGGCAAAGGCTATGATAGCGGAGGCATGTTCCGCTTATCCATTCTTGATTTGAATAATGTAAACGTTTACAATGTTTCCCATTGCAATAAAGTTCATGATATTTGGCATTCACGGTTGTGTCATGTTAATTTTGAAGCCATTGCGCGGTTAAGTAAGATGAGTTTAATTCCGAGCTATAACTATGAGAAGGGTTCAAAGTGCGAAGTGTGTGTGCAAGCTAAGGAGCCCCGAAAACCTTTTCATAGCGTTGAAGGGCGAAGCACTTCTCCACTTGAACTAATCCACTCTGATCTTTGTGAGATGAATGGAATATTAACTAAAGGTGGCAAACGATACTTCTTAACTCTCATAGATGATGCGACTAAGTATTGTTATATTTATCTACTTAAGTCGAAAGATGAAGCACTTGAATACTTTAAAATCTATAAAGCTGAAGTTGAAAATCAACTAGAAAAGAAAATCAAACGGTTAAGATCGGACCGAGGCGGTGAGTATGTCTCACATGAGTTCTCCCAATTCTGTGAAGAAAGTGGAATAATTCACGAAGTTACTCCACCTTACTCACCCCAATATAATGGAATAGCCAAAAGGAAGAACCGAACTCTTTGTGACTTGGTTAACGCCATGCTTCAGAGTTCAGGTATGTCGGACTATTGGTGGGGTGAGGCAGTTCTCACAGCTAACTATGTCCTGAATAGGATTCCACCTCGCAATCAGGAGGAAACGCCCTATGAAGGATGGAAGGGGAGAAAACCCAACTTATCCTATTTTCGATCGTGGGGATGCCTTGCAAAAGTGCATGTGCCGTTGCCGAAGAAAAGGAAGCTTGGTCCTAAGACCGTCGATTGTGTCTTTCTAGGATATGCTATTAATAGCACGGCTTATAGATTTCTAGTGGTCAAATCCGAGGTGAGTGACATCGCTACTAATATAGTGATGGAATCTCGTGATGCGACATTCTTTGAGCATGTGTTTCCTATGAGACCGAATGAAGACAGTGGACATATCGGTGAAGATGATCTCTCTATTCCTCCTAGTGTGAATAACTCCGCTCCAGATTTGGAGTTGAGGAGGAGTAAGAGACAGAGGACCGAGAAGTCACTTGGGGATGACTTTGTCACCTACGTCGTGGATGATGAACCACGAACCCTTTCAGAGGCATACGCATCTCCAGATGTGGATTACTGGAAGGAGGCAGTCCGTAGCGAGATGGACTCCATCATTGCTAACGGAACTTGGGAAATTGCAGATCTCCCGCCTGGTTGTAAGCCAGTAGGTTGCAAATGGATCTTTAAAAGAAAGCGCAGACCTGATGGTACGATTGAAAAGTACAAGGCCCGATTAGTGGCTGAAGATTTCATGCAAAAAGAAGGTGAAGACTATTTTGATACATACTCTCCTGTGGCTCGTCTACCCACAATTCGAGTGCTTTTAGCGCTAGCCGCTGCATACAAACTCCTAGTACATCAAATGGATGTAAAGACCGCTTTCCTAAACGGAGAGTTGGATGAAGAGATTTATATGCAGCAGCCTGAAGGATTTGTGGTTGAGGGGCAAGAAAGGAAAGTATGTCGATTGATTAAGTCTTTGTATGGTGTAAAGCAAGCTCCTAAGCAATGGCATGAGAAATTTGATAGTACGTTGACGTTGGTTGGCTTTTGTGTAAATGAAGCCGATAAATGTGTCTACTATCGGTTTAATGGGGGCGAATGTGTCATTATGTGTCTTTATGTAGATGACATACTGCTATTTGGGACCAACATAGATGTGATCAATAGCACAAAGTCTTTCCTTTCCCAGAATTTTGATATGAAAGACCTGGGTGAAGCTGATGTTATTTTAAACATTAAGCTTATAAAGGGTGAGAATGGGATTACTCTTTCGCAATCCCATTATGTGGATAAAGTCCTAACGATTTGGATTTAAGGACTGTAAGCAGTGACTACACCCTATGATCCAAATGCAAAGCTACATAAGAACAGGACATGGGAAGGATCAACTTAAATATTCTCGGATCATAGGATCACGATGTACTTAACTAGTGCAACGAGGCCAAACATCTCATATGCTGTATGCATATTGAGTCGTTATACGTCCAATCCAGGAGATGATCATTGGATAGCACTAGAAAGAGTACTAAGATACTTGAAGGGAAATCCTAATTTGGGAATACATGATTCTGGTCATCCTGCAGTATTGGAAGGATTCAGTGATTCTAACTGGATCAGTGACTCGGATGACATGAAGGCTACGAGTGGTTATGTATTCACTCTAGCAGGTGGGGCCGTGTCATGGAAGTCTTCTAAACAGACTATTATTACACGGTCCACCATGGAGGCTGAATTGGTAGCTCTTGATTCAGCAGCTGTAGAGGCAGAATGGATTCGAGAACTCCTTTCTGACCTACCTGTGCTGGAAAAACCTATTCCAGCAATTTTGACCTACTGCGATAACCAAACCGTTCTGGTTAAGGCGAAGAGTAGGAAGAACAATATGAAGTCCTCAAAACATATAAAGCGCCGACTTAAGTCGGTAAGGCATGCTAGAGAGACGGGTGTTATTACTGTAGAATACATCCAGTCTGAAAGGAACTTGGCAGATCCTTTCACTAAAGGATTGGCGCGAAAGGTCATCCAAGCAGCGTCACAGGGGATGGGGCTTATACCCGTATAAAGGCTCATATTGGTAGTAACCTATCCTAGGAGATCGGAGATCCCGTGAACTAGGCTCTAGGACAACAAACTGCGTGAGATTAAAGAGCACATCTAACGGGTCCCATTAGCTGCAGTGCTCTGTCTGTATGGAAGGTTGAGCTTTGGCTCTTAATGAACTCTAGGTCTATATGACTTATGGAATCGTCCTACAGGATTCCTAGAAGAGTTCACCTACATGAGTGAGATCGTGAGGTCGTGATCGAAGAAAGATAAGGGTATACTTTCCTAAGCACTCATGAGAGAGATATGGGGACATGACCGGAACGTCCCAACCCGAGAGGGAAAGGGCAAGCCGCCCAGTACAGAATGTGATGTGTGCGAAAATTCTCACACCAAGGCATTGGATCAAGGCATAGTCCTCCTTTGTCTGTGCAGAGTCGTAGTCCATATCGCTAGACTTTGGGTTCAAACCCGCAAGGTACCCATAGTCGAACAGCTGTATATTAAACAAGACGTTGGACATATTTTACCAATTGGTAAATTGGTGGGGACTGTTGTTTGTGAGAGGGGCATTTTGGGAATTTCCCAATTGGCTCAATGCCACCGGTTGGAGTTAGGGCGGAGCCCACCGCCGATCCTCGGGCAAAGAGATAAGGGGGAGGAGACTCGGTCTCCTCCCCAGGATGCGCTCGGTGCTGCGCTTGGACTTCACCCGTGCGGCGGTTTAGCTTCCCCTCGCCAGATCCGTGATTCTTGGCAGTTCGAGGGTGATGGAGAGAGGAGAGGCTGCGGAGGAGGCGTGGGCAGGCCCGGGTTCTCCGGAGCCAGCCGCTCACGCCACCCCGAGGCCATCCTCATCTCTTTCTCTTGAAAAGGGGGGGCTCGGCTGACGGTGAGGTGTACCTAATCTTTCAATCACGGTTGCTCTTCTTGTTTGATTCCTCTTCTTGTTCTTCAGTGGCTGGGTGTTTGGTCTTTGGACCGACCTTGCTTGAGAACCTGGTTTCGGTTTCCCGTGAAAACCCTAACTGGGTTATTGGGGAACTCGGAACCTTGGCTCTACTGGAGGAAGGAGGAGAGGACGGCGAATCCCCGCGGTGTTTGAGGCACTCTCGGCCAGGGTGTTTCTCTTGGGCTTGTGCGGCATCTCTGTACCTCGTCTTCACCTCTGGCTTTCGGCTGAGAAGTGAGGAGCGGCATTGTATCTCCGTGAATCATCTACTTGCACGTGATAGCAGGTTGATAGATTTTCTGGGTGAGCGATTCATCGTGCCTTGCCGAATTATCTGATTTCTCCTACGGCTTATTGGCTTCTGGACAGTTTTGAGTACTGTCTGATTTGTGAGTATATTGGTTTCTTTGTCATTTACAGCAACTATACTTGATCTGTAATTTAGTTCAAGTCTTGAGAACTGCTGTGAATGTTTGTGGGCTCTTTTGATTGCTCTATGATGATACCAGTCATATACTGAATTGATCTTAACAATAGTTTTAAGACTTGAGCCTAGGATTTATTCTCTGCAGCATCGTGCCTAGATAATTGTTTATCTTCCTGTCATATTTGATTACATGCAATAGAATTTGTGAATATTGCAGTGGCAAGTTAAAAATCTGGTTAGATTCATTTGCTGGTGCAGTGTATTTATTTAGTCCCTTTTGGCTTGTGTATTACTGCCGTATATTCACTTATATATCCAGTCAGTCTGCTGCTGTTTACCTGGTCTTTAAGTTCTCTGTCTTTTACTTCTTTGCTTGTAATCTCATTGCGGCACAGATTATAGACAGAGCTCTTTTCTCTGTCTTTTCTGGTCTGTTTGAAGTAAGTAAATTAGAGCTCAAGTCTTATTTCCTAGTTGTTGAGTCAATTATGAAGAGTTATGACATGTGCATGAGAAGGCCAAAATCTTTGATTTTGCGCAACTCTGTTCTGAGAGCAATGATAAAACAATTAATTTGTTATATGCTGGAATTAGTTGTTTTAATGTTCCTAGGACTGTTTACTATGTTAGTATCAGCAGCATGTAAGTTATATTCTCTGAATATATATATGTGGAGTTGAATGACATGTTAGAATTCCATGTTTATATGCAATTAATGTCATTCTTCTTATGCTGGAAATATATTGTTTATATAATGTTGGCTAGAATTAAATGTGCAAATATGCTTATACCGCAATATTTACAACAGTCACAACTATATATCCTCGTTCTGAATATCGGCATGATCTTGAGAACGCAATTTGAACCACTAATATCTGTTCTGATATATTTATAAAATCTGATAAAATTACAATATTACAAAAATACTTTCTAAGACAAATATATAAAACAGGGGCACCATAGTGCCCAGACTCTAAGATTGAGATTTTTCATCCATGATTAAGACTTTCCATCCTAATATATTATATATCATTGCACTTGCATGCATCTAAAAGTAATCCAAAAGCAGGGAGACTTAGTGCCCAGATACCATGGTGCCTTATCTCAGCTTCCTATATATATACATACACACACATAATTTTTATGTATCTAATATAAATATTTAAAAAATACTAAAATTTAACTGCATATACGACACTTTTTTTACCGGACCGTGTATTTACTATCCTAATTACGACGAGTTTGGATCGCATGCAGACGCGCGCAACCATGTGTGCTCAGTTCGGTTTAACTACCTAGGACGGGGCTAATACGTTGCAACAGCAGAACAGCTGCAAACAGCATGACTAATGTTGGATTTTTCAGGAGATAAGATAGGCTTGTTTCGAGTTAGTTCGCGGCTATGGATCGGTTAATTATTCCGTTTGTGTTTGTGCTTGAGTTTGGTCAGGATCAAGGACAGGTCTGAGTCGTTTGTCCCGTTTGGCAGGACGGGTCCAGTTCGGCCGGTGAACTTAGATGTGCCAATCCGGGCTTCAATAAAAAAAAATAGGTTCAGATTTAGCACATTTCTGAAGCTGGGATTGTCCTGGAAAAAAAAGGTTCAAAAAATGGACTGGCCCATTTCTGAAGATTCAGATGAAAAAATGTATTGCCAGTGGGACTCAAAACCCTAGTCTCACAACTTATACCATGTAGCCATGTAGGCGATCTTACTCAGACCGAACTCAACGCGAGGCAACTTCAAGAGTATCCTCCGTTTCAAATTTTAGGGGATGTGTTTTTTAAATCTAGTTTTAAAATGCGAGGTGTGTATGCAAATTGATCCATCTTTCCCCGTTTTCACCTCATCTATTTTTTCTGTGATACTTCCAGCAGGATATTGGTGCCACTCCATTTCCTATCTTTATGTGAGGAGTCAAAATATGCCTTGTAGAATGACGGGGGCTACAATGGAACAGGGGAATTCCAGTGGAATCCTGCAGAAATTATACTTTTTCCCGGAAATTTCCATCGTAGGTATCTTCGAATCATCACAAAAAATTGTCAGAACGAGATTAACGATTACCATATCGAAGAAGCCTTATACAAACCATGACGGGAAAGGAACTCTAACCAACTTATTTATGTTACTAATAGCTTAGAACAAGATGAGGATCTCAAATTGTCGGTTCATCGTAAGACTAGCACATTACAAGCACCCTGCAGACAAATGCTTGGATCAAAAATTCACACGGCAAAACAACCGAACAAACAGAAGCTTAACAGATTACACATTGCACTATTTCTCTTCCTGCAGACAAGAAGAATTCGAGGCTTCTTGATTTCACCAGATTCCCCATCCCTCTTCTTCGAAATGCTTCCTTGCCTTCTCTCTTCTTCAAATCTGGTCATGCTAAGAACTTAGAAATACATCACAGAAACATGACCATAATCTCAAGAGCTTGCCAAAAAAAATATCTGGTACCTGAAAGGTGCTCATTCTGAAAGAGGCCTCCGAGCCAAAACAAAGTACATCGGCGTGAAGATTTCCTTCCTGTAGTTATTAGCCGCATTAGAACACATACAGAATTAAACAGAAGGGAAATAAAAGAAAAACAGACAAGGTGGTATTGGAGCTCCTGAAATTTGCAGTTCTCATTGTAAGTGCAATTCTGCTTTCTGGTTCAGAAATGTGGTTCAGAGATAAACTTACTTGCCACCTTCTACAAGACCTTCGGCAGCCTTCTCTAAGAAATTAGACACCCTCTCACTGCCTTGTGGGGCAAGGCCAATGTATTCCAATGCCTTGACCTGAACAATATCAACAAGAGAATCTCAATGCCATGTTCACGACATCATGCGAACCAAGCATTAATAAACGATGGAATCCACTTCGCCCGTCATGACCCGTTTACTACAATGCACAATACATCACGATCTATAAAGCTTTAAGTCTACCCTTAGTTCTTATCCATATCTTGTCATGGATTAGGATCAAAATTTGATTGAATTCACTAGTCAAGCAACTCAGTACATTTGATGAACAGGAAATCACATGAAGTCCGCCTGCAGTTTGATGTTATTCAACGCGCTAGGCCTATCAATATTATCAAATATCTAAATATTGATGCATCAGATGCCAATAGTACATCATCGTTAAATTAGGTGAAAAGTAGTTCTTGACATGACAGTGTTGTCAACTGGTCCTAATATAATTTGGATGGTTTCCGATGTTACAAAAACTGTTGCATGGTTTTCCCCTTGCAGACAAGTTTTAAGCTATGTGCGGCATCCGAATTATCATTTGAGACCATCTCAATTATAGTACATAGTCTATTTTTGCTCTAATTGCAAGGCGTGAAAGTAAAATTTTTCTTATTTCTATAGTTCTATCTAATTCGATACAAAATTACTGTCATGGTACGGCTCATGATAAAATCTTAAAACCATGTGAGCAACTGACATAGAATTCAAATCACAACGAGGAATGTGTAGAACTGCTAAAAAAATATTTCAACCTAGTGCATATTACTGCTTCCATAATGAAAATGATAGCAAGAATAACAAATGAAGTATTTTTATTTCCTCACCATATTACGAGTAATCATTCGCCCCACAGAAGTCAAACGGAAGCTACTCAAGGAAAATCGGCTTGGATCCAGGGGCAAGTACCAAGGCACTGGAGAATCTTCAGCAAGATCCTTATCCCAAATAACCTTCATGAAGGAGAAAAAAAAATACATCCATTGGAGATCCAATGAAACTCCATGATATTGAGAAAAAACAAATACTTGCAGTACATTCCCTTTTTCAGCAGTGGATTTGCCCCCAGGTAAATCCTAGCAGCACATAAGTAAACAAACAAAAGGGGAATGTATAATATCTTACCTCAAAGCCAGCATCTTTAACAGCTTGAAGACACTGCTGAGTGCTTCGGATATCAGGCAGGCCATTGCCAAGCTCGACTTCGTCCTTAATCCTCTTGTGTGTTGCATTGTTTGGATCATAGTGATCAGTAATGCACCACTCATATACAGCAAAACACTGCCCAGGCTTCAACACACGGTAGATCTCCTTATAGCAGCCAACCTTTGCAACAAAAAGATCGATTCAGTTTTGCATTGCTAGGAGGTATTAAAAGTGATGATAAATCATTCTACATAAAGTGATAATTTGAAGTCATACCGGATCAGGTGCATGGCATGTTGCTTCGATGGCATAAACACCATCAAAAGTGTTATCAGAGAATGGCATGTTCATGAAGTCTGCCTGTAGTACAAGCATCAACATTACAACATTTTTATACAGCCAAGCAATTGCAGAGACTTGTTTGTGTAAGAATTTTTGTCTTTATCCATTATAGATAATGTTACTAAAAAGAGAGCTGATAATATTTTGATGCAGCAAAGCAACTGCAAACACATGTATGCCTACAAAAAGGAGGGAAGAAGAACAGCAAAGCAAACATATGAGCTAACCCAAAAAGGAAATGAGCTATAGTAGGTAAGCCAACATACCTTGACAAAATTGCAAGTTCCACTAACTCCTGCCAACCGATTGAGCTCCTGAATATTAAAATCTCATATTAACAAAAACCAGTGTGACGTTAAAAGCTGCATATTTAACTCAGGTTCTGAATCAAAATCAGCAACAAAATCAGATATGGGAGTGTGATGTCAAATAACCTTTCCCCTAGATATCTGGTATTCGTTGTTGTTTAATCCAGTAACTGAAGTGGAGCTGTAGCAAACCATTGCCAGGTCAGTTATTTCTAGCTCCAAGTAATATATTGATAATGAAAGATGATAGAATCAATAATCCCTTATCTAACTAACAAAATGATTCTGTTATGCATCTTCCTGTTTTAATATTTGTATGATTTGCTATGGTGTTTTAGCAGGGAATGGATTGACGCTGATATATTAAAAAAAATGAAAAGTAGTTTCCAAGTAAACTGTGAGCTAGGTTTTTCTCTTTCCCAAAGAAAAGTCACATGTTACTTCCAAAAAAAGAAGTACATGATAGGTGAACTTGAAAAGGTCATAGTAGATGAAGCATTGAAGCTTCCTGGGACAATCTCCAAAATCAAATCATGACAAGTTTACAATTTTAAGTGATAAAGATTGATAGATTCTGATACATTAGTCATGCATATGAAACATTTGAACTCAGTGCATCACAAGCATGAAGGATGAAGGGCTGTGGCCCAGTAATCAAACCTAAATCTGGCAATTTCTCTTAATGGCCCGCCTATTCCACAGCCCACGTCCAAAACCTACAACCAACAAATGAAGCAAACAATCTCTAGTTATTAATGTCTCATATTCACGTTATGCTGTAGCAAGAGCAACGAAAACCATTCTGACATAGGTAATTAGGTTTAATACGAAAACTGACCTTCATTCCTTCTTTCAACCCAAGCTGTAGGGCCAGAAAGTGCTCATGTCGTTTGATGCTTTCCCGTAAAGATTCTCCATTCCATCTAAAATATTGAGATACATGACAAGTATAGTTCAATCACTATGAACCACCAGGTGACAAACAAAATCAATATTACTTTTTCATGTTTCCTTATAATAAGCACAACATGATATTTTATCTGAAAAATGAAAGATCAATCACTTTTTTTTCCACAAGAGGTCCTCACCTGTGAGCAAAGTGGAAGGATTCACCCCAGCCATACTCATAGAAGCTTGTAGCAAGATCATAGTATTTATTGACCTGATAAGGCATCATAGTATGAGCTGCTGACATTCAAAGCCTAATGGGCCAGAAACAGTCTCCCACTATCATGGACCATGGGATAATGCAGCACAGCGAACATATGCCAGCACTCTCAATTTGTAACATTAAAGATTTCATTCTTCCAAACAGACAAGAAAGAGGCACCATTCGAAAACATATGTTTAAGATATTTAATGAAACAATTGATATGTAGCCACAAAGATTGTAAACAGCAGAACGTAGAGCTTGCATTTGTATTTCTAGCTTCAACCATCATCCCAACTATATTAGAAATGCGACTTTTAAACATGTTTTGAAGAACATCCATCCTCAAGGATATTTAGTAAAGCAGAATTGCAAGCTAACAGCATTCGGTTTGCATACAATGAAGCTAACTACGCAGTTATAGTTCTTTTGTTGCACAACTAAACATTGCAGGCAAATAACTTCAGTAGGTAGGCATCAAATTTACCAACATACTACATGCAGTACATCTGTCTTCAAAATAAGATGATTATTACCATATCAGTGTAGTTGGACTTCCTTGCTTCCTCCTTCCCTCCATAATATCCATGATACTTCTCATACCTTGTGAAAATATTTTATTCCAAATATTAGAGTAAAACAAGGAAAATAAAGGCAAGTACTGGTAACTCACAGAACAAGATTCTTAACAAAAGGGGGTAAAAGGATCTAAGAAGGGCCAAAAAAAATTAATTTCTGAGTGCAGATTGAAAAGATAAACTAGCAATAGTTGCCAGCTGGAAAGAAGATGGCAGAGAAAGCAAAAGATAGAACACAGTTTTTTTTCCCTCATATCAGCTCATCGTGATCCTAGAAACAAACAAAATGCGAGTAAAATCTTTTTCATTCTTCTATTTTAAACCTACAGCTACAAATATGCATGTGAGGTACACAAAGGATGCATGGAAATATAAGGTGGTGATCAATTCGGCTTCAGCTTTTAGCTTCCGGCTTATTTTTCACTATTCATAAATTTCATCTTTTTCTGAACTTTTGGCTTTTTGTTGAGCTTTTTTGCCGGTTCTTTTTTTTCCGTATTTGTTTGTATTATACGTAATGGGCTAATATATTTTTTAATTTTTTTAAATTTAATTATGCTAAATAAGCCTCTGTCAGCTACAGTGTTTTTTCAGCCAGCTACAGTGCTTTTCAGCCATAAGCCACTCAAAATAAGCGCAAAAACAACAGCTATTATATATGAAGGAAAATCACATAGGGTCAACTTGTCTGCCTTATTTATTCCCAAACATCATCGACAGTTGCAAGATAAAACATATGTACACAACACGATCATACCAACAGTAAAGGGATTGTCAGATTCATACTCATCGACTGCCGATTTGACTTCTTCCTTGGCGATTTTCCCTCCAAGGCCAGATGCAAGATCCAAGGCTCCCGTCTTCGACATCGTGTAGTCCACTGCTGTGAACGAAGTTGCCTGCAATGTTCCAAAAAAAGATTAGAACTCTTCACTTTCCCCATGTTTCTGGACATATCTTAGCCACATCCAGACCCAAACTACACCAAAAGATGAAAACGATTTTCCTTTTTCCCTTCGCCCATTCCATTTTCCCCAAAAAGATTATTGATTTTGGTGAAGCAGCTAAGCAAGTGGTGGAAAAGCCTCGGTGATCTACGATAGCAGTGTACGAGGAAAACAACAAATTCATTGCTAGACTACGCCAAAACAGCACAGAACATACCCAAGAAGCTAAAAAATAGATAAAAGCAAAAAAAATTCGCACGGCGCGATTTGGGCGACGGCGGTGGAATCATGCCCAGGGTGGATTGGAGGAGACCCGGGGTGGAGGCGCCGGCTATTCAAGGGGTCATGGCAGGCAAGATCCAAGGCTCGGATGACTCCGCATTGCGAAAAATCTATGGGACAGGATCGCGATTGCAATGCCTCTTGCAAATCTACGGGACAACAAATTCTTGCAAATCATGGCAAATCCACGAACAAGAACAGGACAGAACACAATAGAGCTAAAAAAAGAATGTACTTAGAGAAAGAGCGAGCGAGCTTACGGTAGAGGGAGAGCGTGCGTGAGAGAACTCTCCGGCCGAGAGAGGAGCGGAGGCCGAGAGAGCAGTAGCCGCTGCAGTTTATAGGAACAGGTTTCAGGAGGGTGGGGGTCTGGCCGTCTGGGGGAGGAGAGGTGAGGACTGAGGAGGCGGCGGCTGATGAGGAGACCAGCTGCTGCCTTCGGATCGGGTTTGTGCACTTCGACAAAAGAGGGGCTTTGTGCACTCTACCGCCGTGAAAACGACCGTCGCCTTCCGCACGCACACGCATTCACGAGAAGTGTGCCGTGCGGTGCCCATGGCGTCAGATGGAGGAAAATGTCTCGAGGGAGAAGAGGTTTTTCGCGGTTGGCGTTGTATCTGGTCGAGGTTTCATTCATGGTCCCGTGCGTAGAAATAGACTTTGGGATGGCGACGTGGTATACCGGGATTGGGGTAGCATTTGATACGGTGAAGAGATCTGTGTTTAGTTTTTTAGGCAACGATATATGTTGTAGGGTGGCTCAACCCCGTGACTGGGTCGTGAACTAGTCCAGCATGTAATAGGTCTAATAATATAGAAATATACCAGTGTAAATATACCAATGTACCCTCACCTTTTGTAAGTACTAAGGGATAGAATGGGGATTTCCCATTCTACCCCACTCATATATATAAACCCCAGGAGAGACAAAGGGGAGACATCCTCTCACTCTCACGAACCTCTCCCACAGATTTAGCTTCCTCTTCCTCTCCTACAGGTCCCTTTCTCTACTGTTTAACCAGTAGCTACAACAATATACAATCTTCTCACGCTGCCTACTCCAACATATAGAACCATGCATGCATTCCTAGTCAAGAAAGGATCCACCAAACAAGATCGGCAAAAACAAAGGTTAGCCGTGCGTTGTGCGTGCACATGCACATCGTATCATACCTCGCATGTGTTGTTGGATCAAGCACATGCATGTCTTCGCAAGGGCAGGATCGATCGGAGAGCGGCAGCTCACATGCTCACATGCGTGCGTGCGTGCGTAGGATGCAGTGGGCGCGCGCATTAATTCCTCCTGTACTGGTGACTGAACCTACACAGTTGGCCGCTGCTGCATTCTGGCTGCCAATTCTGGGAGCTTATCTGCACTGAGAGGCGGAATCAGTCTAAGTTTCGGACTAGATCAACTACTCTTGAGCTAATTCTTAGGTTAATTCTATTTTTTTATGAATTTTATATAGACTTTGGTTGCCAGGTCTCACTACAGCCTAGGTAATCTAAAATCTGGTTCCACCACTATATACTGTCATTCATCTCGGTCTAGCTTATCTTATATAATTCAAAGAGAGCCTCACCTCAAACAGGATACAAACAATATACAGGCCATGCATGTCAAGGTCACTCCAGGTTGTGTTGGCTCGTTCCATTATAGTTTTAGAACACATTCGTGACATCCATGTACTGAAACTGATGATGCTTGCAGGCAGGGGCGGATCCAGCGGTGGGGCGGGAGGGGCTCGAGCCCCCCCTACCGTTACCGGACCCTTGGAGCCCCCCTAAATTTTTAGCCATGGATGTATAATATAGAAGGGGCTGAGGTCGAGCTGAAGGTACTTCAGCCCCTCCAAAAAAATTTTCTGGATCCGCCACTGCTTGTAGGCAGGCACGGGAACAACCGAACAAGTACACATAACATCCTATCATCTCGGTCTAGCCTATCTTACGTAGTTAGGAAATGTGAATCGAACAACAATCTCAGCGAGATAATTTTAGTCATTTTTTTGGGTTCATAAAAAAGTTTCCATGCCATAATTAGAGTTACTGCACACGTACAGTTCTTAACTGCAAAATCAGACAAAATGGCATCTTGTGTGCAAGTTGTGTGTAGTTCAGGTACAAATACCTTTGGCTATAGGCCATAAGATTAAGGGTCTCTTTGGAGAAAACAAAAAAAAAGAGAAATTTTGTAGGATTAGAATCCTATGGGAAAATTTTCTGAGCCCTTTTGGATCAAAGGAATGAGCTCCTAAAATTTCTATAGAATAGCTCCATCCATAGGAATTTTGGAAGAAATCTAATATGAGATCCAACATCATGGAAATTTTCCTTTGTTTCTATCTCTCTCCAAAATCCTGTACTCTTTTCTAGTGAAGCATCCAAGCGGCGTAGTTGAATAATTCCTATGTTATAGAATTCCGAAGCATTCAACTCGATATACCACCTAATTTTTATGTTTTCCTATTTTTGTAGTTTTAAATTCCTGCGTTCCAAAAAAACTCACCTCAAACAGGATATAAACAAGATACAGGTCATGCACGTCAAGGTCACTCCAGGTTGTGTTGGCTCGTTCCATTATAGCTTTAGTACACTTTCGTGTCATCCATGCACTGAAACTGTTGATGCATGCACGTGGGCACGAGGACAATTGAACAAGCACAAATAACATCCTACCAACTTCAGCCCATACTAGCTGGCCACATCCTCATCGCGACCCATGTCCCTAATCATAACTGCTGATGCACGCACGCGGGCATGAGGACAACTGAACAAGCACAAACAACATCCTATCAACTTCAGCCCATACTAGCGTAACATCCTATCAACTTCAGCCCATACTGGCTGGCCACATCCTCATCACAACCCATGTCCCTAATCATAACTGCTGATGCATGCACACGGGCACGAGAACAACTGAACAAGCACAAACAACATCCTATCAACTTCAGCCCATACTTGTGTAACATCCTATCAACTTCAGCCCTACTGGCTGGCCACATCCTCATCACGACCCATGTCCCTAATCATAACTGTTGATGCATGCACGCAGGCACGAGGACAACTGAACAAGCACAAACAACATCCTATCAACTTCAGCCCATACTAATGTAACATCCTATCAACTTTAGACCATATTGGCTGGCCACATCCTCATCACGACCCATGTCCCTAATCATAACTATTTGCATATATACCACTAGAACCAACTTTTTTTTCAAATCAGATCTGGAATATTCGTTTTTGCAAATTAACCTCCTCCAAAACTCAGTAGGCGCGACAAGTGACATATTTCTCCTGTTACATCACCAAATCTTGGCAGCATGGCAGCTAGCATGGGAGCCCCGGCAAGCGTGACAGGTGAGCACAGTGCACGGCAGCCAACGAGCTCTACCAGCCTGTCGAGTTGCCCTGGCTCGGCAACTCTTGCCGCAGCGCCCCAACTCGGTAGGACAACCAAGCCTAGGAGCTCCGTAGGAAGGTGGTGCTGGTTGCCCCATTTAGCCATTTTTTTGTATTGATATATTATTGAAAATATTGTAGTAATAGATCATTCTGAATGTACGAATTACATGGTGTGTATGATTTGGTTAGGTGTATATATTTGCCTCACTACTGGTATGATACAAATGGCAACATACACAAACCATCAACCCTAACTATAGATAAGATGCATGTGCGTGTTTTTAAAGTTATGTTTGTAGTCTTTTGTCGTATACATTTGGGTTCATCGATGTCATTCCCTTGTCTCCCCTCCAGGCTTTAGCCTTCTCGATAGCCGCCCAGTACTAGGCTTCCACAATTTGTATAGACTTATCCAAGTCAGAAATAACCTTTTGTTTAGTAGGGGCATTGGAGACCATTGGCATCTTTCCCTTATCCTCCACCATCTCAGCCTTTCCTTTGTCTCCGGGGTGTAAGGTTTCCAACGAGTGAGGTTCTCCGATGCCAATGGGTAGTTGAGCGTACATTTTTGCTCGATAAATGCCCTGCCATACATATCCAGGCTGTCGATCCATTGAAAGAAGTAGCAACACACTATCATCTACCATCATGCACGGAGAAGGTTAGCGATACGTGAAATGAAACATGCAATGTGATTTAACAATATGTGACATTTGCTTACGCGGTTATCACCACACCTGTAGTGCGCTTGGGCGGCGGTGGCTCGATGTGTGGACTAAATGATTTGTGCCAGATTACTGTAATCATACCACAGACATGAAAACTCTGGTGGTATAGGTGCATCCTTGCAAGAATTATCAGGGTAGGATCACTTCTTGTCAACCCACTTTCTCTTGAAAAGCATCTCTCTGTAGTTCGACATCCCTAACAACAACGTAATGGCATCCTTTACTTGTCATGTCTTCTCCCTCACCTCTTCCCTTATTTCCGAGATCAGCTTGAGTGGAGTGTAAGATCTAATCGTGGAGTCTGGCTGGAATTTATGGGCGGTCAGTGCGTAGCATTTGGGAGTAAAGTTTGTTGAATGGAAGTGCATTCATGTTAGCGAGAGCAAATCTTGTGGGCACAGGGAAGGTCACGTTGTTGTCAATTTACTGAGAAAAGCCGGTTTGTGTTGTCAATTCATTGGTAGAAGCCAATGTGTGCTATAAAGTTGATGAGGAAAGTTGTAGAGTGTCGTCAATTCACTGAAGAAAGCTAGCGCCGAAGACTACCTCACTGAGAAAAGCTAGTTCCTCTTGCGAAATCACTGAGAACATCTGACACGCGCTGTCAGTTCAGTGAGGAAAGCTGGTGCGTCTTGTTAGCTCAATAAGAACAGTTGGCGGGTGCTGTCAAATCACTAGGGAAAGCTAGTGCATGCTGTCAACTCAAAAACAAAAGCTGTTGCGTGTTGTTAACTCACTGAGAAAAGTTGACGCGTGTTGTTAACTAAATAAGAAAAGCTAGGACATGCTATTAATTCACTGAGAAAACCTGATCCATGTTGTCATTAAACTCAGAAAAAGTGTTGGATGTTGTAAAATTGTAGTGAACTTTGCATGTGAACATGGTATATTTTGTAGAATTTAAAAATTATAGTACTTGTACGGTACAAATGGCAACATGCACGGGCCATTAATCCCAACTACACCGTAAGACACTTGTGGGCCTAGTTTAGTAGAAACGACATTGATGGGAACTATTGTAAACGGGCTCGAGGGGGAACACCCCTAGGGCAAAAATGTGAAACTGTAGGGCACCCACATAGTGTGGCAGTCATTAGGGCGGTGTGGACGTGGCTAGTTGTCATGGCAATGGCAGGCACAATTATAGCTTGGGTTGGCGTAGTAGCAATACGGATGGTAATCACTGCCGAGCTGGACCACCTCCTCATTGTTCCTCTCCCTGATACTCTATCTGTGAAGCTCGTCATTGTTGGTCCTCTCAGTCTGGTGCTCCTCTCATAACTCTTGCAAGCAGCTTTGGAGAGTGTGGATGTAGACTTGTGTAAGTATCGGATACGATTAATCCACCCATTCTGTGAACTTTCAATCCATAGTCTGCACATAAGACGAGGTGAGTACAAGCGATCCATGTGTGGAAGTATAGGTAGGTAATGGATTCATATCGTCGTCGCGAACCTGCACCACCGCATCAAGTTTGTGCTTGCATTGCGGCCAAGACTCAAGGATGTGTGGGTAGTCGTGGAGAGGATTTCTAGGGACTCCCTGGTTTCGAGCGATAGATCAGGGCTTCGGGGTCAGTGTCCAGGGGACTGTAGATGCTCGTGTCTTCAAGGTAAGGGTCACGGCCCAAAAACCTAGCCCGTTCCTATCATCCCCTCCCACACCTTGAGCTTCTAGCCGTATCTGCCATGCTTTAATTGTCAGAGTGTGATGGAGATACATGGGTTCATAGCGTGGGCAAGGTGCGGTTGTTTCAGTCGGATTGGAGAGGTCGCAGTGTGTTGTCACCTCTGAAAAAGGGCTAGTCATAGTGTTGTCATTTTGGCCTTCAAAAAGAATGTGTCAGCACACCATAGAGACAATGTGAAACACGTGAAAAGCTAAATTGCAAACCATTATTTTATTCCAAGATGGTAAGAACGACTCGACACATATCAACAAATTCCAAATCATAGTAGTACAGTGAATGCAGCACCAATATAGACGAAATCCACTTATTTTTGATGATGCTAAATACAACTAAACACAATACGAAATATTCATGCACACGTACATAGCTGATCTACCAATTATGCCAACTACCATGTGCTCATATGCATGTATACAAGTACACATATATACTATCAGACCCAGATTTTACAATCCAGAATCTTCTGTGATTCCACCGCACTATTCCCTGGATCAGTAGATAGTGCTCACAGCTTACAGTTCTGAATATCAAAGTACATATCATAAGGAAGCATAAATATAATAGTAAACTTACTCATGGGCCGTTTAGGCCGAATTCATTAAATTGCAGCAGCGGAAGAACGAAGCACATAGATGGGACCTTCAGGACATGCCCACATGCAGCCAACGGGAGGTTCGCGACCTAGTTCTTGACATCTTCATCTTCTTCGCCATCTTGATCCAAAAGTATTGTTGAAGCGTAGCGATCTGATTCCTGCTTCTGAATTTGTCGCAAAAGCGAGTGTGAGCACAAACCACCGTGCTCGCGAGCCAATACATAGAACGCAAATAAATAGTATGCATGGCTTAACAAAGGAGAGGCTCGGGTTATTTTATTTGCCAAAAAAATCGCTTTTAGTAGCTTTGTCATTATTTAATCATAGTGTTATTGTTACTGCCTATACTCCACCTAGCGACTACCATAATCGATTTAATCCACCAAAATACATTTTCTTTATTGATTGTTGTCTAAGACTCCAAACAGCGAATGACATCATTTAATCAGTCCACCGATCATGCTCTTTCCATATTGATTGCTATCTATGACTCTAAACAGTGATTATCATCAATTATGCAATCCACCAATCACACCTTCATTGCTGCCTAAATCCCCACATAGCGAGTATCATAACTTATATAATCCACTGATCAATTACTGCCTAAAACTCCAAACAGCTAGTGACATCATTTATCTAATTGTTGGACCGAAAAGGCGACAGAGGGGAGGTGAATGTCAATCTTTAAAAATCGCCCCAACAAGTATTCTCACTTAAGCTTCTTCTCCAATAGCTATGGGAGCTATGAAGATAGAAAATAAGCCCTCACTGGAAATCACAGAGACAAGGATAAACCAGATCCAGAAAGAAGCAATCAAGAAAAGTAAATTCAGCACAAATCTGACTGCAAGCGGTAGTACCGCTGGGACGAGTGGTAGTACCGCTGGGCAGTAGTACCGCTATGCCGAGCGGTAGTACCTCTTGCCGGAGACGTTCGGACCGTCCGAACGTTTCATCGCTGCTGATCGGACTGGGCCGAACACGGGCGGTAGTACCGCTGAGCCGAGCGGTAGTACCTCTCCAGGAGCGGTAGTACCGCACGAACAATTTCAGCAAACAGGATTTTCAGAAATCTGAGAAATTCGCAAGGATTCTTGGATTCTTGGCTTGGGAAACTTTGAAGATACCTAGGGAACACTCCCAGAAGAATAAGCCAAGAGCCAAAATCAAGAATCCACTAGAAAATCAAAAGGATTTCAGATTCATGCCCAAAACCGAAAATATTCAGAGAGCTGCGCAAAAACTCAAATTCCCGTTTCATCTTTGATCATTTGGCTATGAAACCTTGAGGATAGGTCTGGACCTCTCATGCCAGGTTTCACGCCATCTCGTGAAGGGAAAAGAAAATAGCACAAAACCCTAGAAGAGGAAAAACCATGAACAAGGGAGGAGAAGAGGCCAAAACTGAAATTAAACTTGGTTTGCTCTGAAGATTGACTAGCCAAAAGGCTTTTGAGCATCTCCCATGTCATAGCAACCCATTTTGGTACTCCTCAGCGAGCAAGAACTCCAAACACAAAAACTCAAGAATCACACATAGGAGCTATCGAAGCAAGAACAGAATGAACAGAGAAAAATTTCAGATTTTTCATTCCAATCACAAGGATTACAGAGAGCTACGTCCCCATGCGCATGGACATTCAAACAAAAAGATGATTCCAAGACTCTCCACTCAATCCTCTCCCTCTCCAGCTCAAGAACACAACCCATACATGCTTGAGAAGGGATGAACACCAACACAGAGAGCTCACATAGAAACCATCGAAGGGGACACAGAGGGAACACAACTCTGCCTCCACCAACAACTCTCAACCACTAAAGCCTAAAGCCAAAACAAACTCTAAAGCCTATTTTGACTAAAGGAAACCCTAAAATCCCTTCAAGTGTTCAAGTGGGCATGCAACCCCTCCAACCTATTTATAGCCCACGGCTAACGGGTCTCCACCCGTTCGCCCGCTAAATCAACGGAGCCCGCTCCCGCTTATGCGACCTTGCGAAATTCCCGTTCGCCTCCCGCACCTTCCGGAAGCTTCGCGCTCTTTGTCTCGCACGCCTCGCAACCACCTCGAGTCCACGTCGTCTTCGACACATCCCGATCGTTCTGACCTCAGCGCCACCTGCGCCTAGTCCGGTCCACCGTGTCTCGCCACGACTCCGCCCGATGTCCTGCAGCCACACAGACAATAAACACATCAAATAGTACTGCTCGATACATGAAAGCGTAAATGGTATAAACACACCATACTTACACACACTGAAGTCAAAACCTGTCGAATCATCGGAATAAGTATCCTAATCCCATACGACAAAGTCTGACCAAGTCCGACCGAGCCCGTTGCACCATGCAACGTCAAGGTCCAAACCACCCAAACCAAACTCGACTTACCTAAAGCGATGTCAATTACTCATCATAAACACGGGATGACCTCCACATGGTCTCTCACTAATATCATTTATTTAATCCACCAGTATCCTTTGCATTCTAAATTCTTAACAATCCTTTCGTTATTGATCCACAACCATAATTCTTCAATAATCAATCTTATTTTTCTATTATCTATCTCTAACTAATTCAGGAGTATACATCCACCAAGAATATCATTGACCAAGTATACGATTCACTAGTTTATTTCCACCAAGTATATTATTGATTAGGTCTACGATTGACCAGTATTCATCCACCAGGAATATCATTGATCAAGTTTATACTCCAGGAATTGTTATCATACCCCAAACTCCCAAGATCAATTCATCCATCCAGAACTTGTTCAAATCCTATTAATCCCAATATTGTCAACATCTCCCAAGAATTTATGTCAAATATCAGTGTTGTAATCCAACCAATACCCTTGCACTTCCTAATACTCCAAAGATCATATAAATCTATCTAGTCTAGATATCCATTTGGGCTCATTTCTCCCAGAATCCACACCATCGTTTTCTTTTTATAATCGACATGAGTCCACCAATATATTTATGTTTTTACCACAAACTTCCATCTTCATTACTCCCGACTCTACTTATTTCCTCATATATTTTACTTTGCGAGAAGAGAAAACATTTCACTTTTGCAATATGATACATAAAAATTTCCTGAGACCTAGCAGTTTTGAACAAAAACATAATATTCAAGAAAATGCAATAATAATAGCGATCCAGATTCCATCCACTGTTACATGGCATCCGCACCATATAGCATCTTTCAGCGTTATAGCCGCTTAACTTACCACTGGGACGACACCCAGGACAATTCAAATCAGGGCTTTCCACTGCCCTCCACTTTTTCCATTACCATCCACAAAGTTTTTGAAATAGAACTATATCTGGTTAAGTTCCCATGTCCGCCCTTGACCGTGGGCACGGCTATTCAATAGTTTTGACTCTGCAGAGTTTGTACACTTTCACCACAAGAGACAGTCAACTCGTTGCCCCACATGATGCCTTAGACATGTGGTTGAGCAGACCATCACAGTGACTTTTTAAACTATCTAGTACCTTTTGTCATCTCACCCTATGAGCCGTTCCCACTTGCGGTGGGTCCCATACGTTGCACGGGATGTTTCCCATGGTTACTAGCGTTATTCGGGCTTCCCTCCCTCAGCGCCAGTACGACTGGAAAACTTCACCCTTTCCTTGGTGTCCCTTTTGGCCTACTAATGGCCTTGCATTTCCACTCCTAACCTCTCCTGGTGAGATGAGTCTGGGAGTCGATAAATCTACTTAGCCAAGATGCACTTTGCAAAACTTGTGGTTGCACATGACAAGATTCAGTCCTTAAGGTTACCCGGATGGTTCTACCACATTTCACATTTTGTGCATCCACTGCACCACATACCAGCCCCCAAACCATCCATCCAGGTATTTAAGCAAGTTAAGAGTTTTGGGAGCATAAAATAACCATGTCGAAATATACTAGTCATTCCCACTATGACTGTCCAACCCAGTTTCTCATGATTAAAAATGACAATGAAACTTGAGGCATTTCAGCGCCCCCGAGTATCTATGCAGTACTAAGCATTGCGTATAATTAGGGACTTATTTTCAAAAGTTACCATTATAATTTTGCTAGGGCGACAAGGTTCACACATTCAAATATTCCAAAGGAGATGTAATATTAATCAAGTTAAATAATGGGTATATAACTAGAATATTAAATTAAACATGTATTTGCATATAAAATAACAGCAAGCAATTTGATAATTTAAACAAAAATAATTTGCAGAAAACGTAGGATCAACATGATCAAAGTATTGACTCGCCTAGCGCGGTTTACCGCGGTCTTGAGCTCACACGATGCTTTCTCTTGAGCTTCTAGTATTTTTCTTCACTTCGCTCTTGATCTTGCATGATCCTTTGATTCTTCAGGACTCCAATATCTAATCTCGTGCTAAACGACTGAATACAAATAAAGGCAAATAACTCAAAAGGTCCAAATAAATCCGAATAAACTCATTTTAGTTTTATTTTGAGCTCAAGAGTGATTCGGGTGACTTGAGGCAAAATCGGTGGTAGAACATGATAACTTGATCCCTTTTTATTATTAATCTCTTTTTATTATTTTTGTATTTATCAAAGAAGTTCCATGAGTTAGATTAGACCTATGAATAGGTGCACAAGTTTATCTATTTTGTTGAGTGCTGTTGTTCAAGGCATTTTGGCTTACCGAATTAATTTTAGAGTCTAGGTGTATAGCATTTTATGGGGTGATATTTTATGTAGCCTCAGTTTTCATTAAGCCTATTTCAGTTCGAATTAGGATTCAGTTGTATGGGCCATATCTTGTTATTTCATGCTCATCATTATTATTTACTAAATCTAGTATTAAGATTTAATTGATGATACCCTTATTAGCTATTTGGGCAAAGCTTGTTACGTAGGGTTATATTTTTAATATTTGTTGCTTCGCAAAATCTACCTCTAAGATTTATTTAATGACAGCGTGTTAATTACTGGACATATATCTTAATTATATTTAAGGGTATCTTTACTAAATTTGGGTATTTAACCAAAGCCACATTTTCTTATTAATGTCCTTATTTGATAATTAGACCCCCATTAAATATTTAATCTACATCAGTTGCTCATGCAGTAAATAACCAGATACTACATGCTAAATAACCTTACTTTACATCCTAAATAAATTTATTGTGTTCCCTAGATTATTCCCAAATTGTCCATAATTTTCACCAAAAAAACATATGAGCTCTAAAATTTCTGGTTTCAGTTCCATTGGATAGATCTTGAATTTATACGAATTTAAAATTTTGTCCCACTCAATTTGGAGTTAAAATGAATAAGTTATGATTAGTTAAAGTCCTCGGTCCACTGAAATTCCAGAAAATAGCAAATCCTGACAAGTGGAGTCCACTGTTTATTTTTAATTCATTTACATTATTTTTATTTCTATGCACGGTATCTATGACAAGTGGGGCCCACTGGTTTTTATTGTTTATCTTATTTCTGCCTTTGATTGCCCCCGACATGTGGGCCCTACTGTCAGTGGGCCGCTTGGACTGCAGCCGCTGACAGGTGGGGCCCACCTGTCAGCCCGAAATAAAAGAAGAAACTCAACCCGGCGCTGCGGAGCCGGAGGCTCGAACGCGCGACCAGGGAGTTGGGGGGGGAGAGTGAGCGTCGCTAGCCAGGAGAGCACTCGGGTTTATCTCACCCGTATAGGGGTAGTTTTACCTCTTAAGGTGGGTCTGGGGAGAGGCCGAGCAGAGGTGGAAGAAGGCGGTGGCGCAAGCGGCGAGGGTCGGCCGGAGGGGTTCGGGTGAGCTCCAAAATGCGTTCCCGGCGTGAGGAGAGGGCCGACGGTGGGGTCGGTGGGGGCCGAGGGGCACCAGAGGATGGTCGGCAGCGTGCGGTGGCGGCGGCTCGGGGAAGCTCTCGGCGACGGCGATGTACGTGAGACGGGAAGCTCGGGCGAGGCTGGTGATATCTTCGCGACACTCCGATGGTGGTTCAGGTGCGAGGAATTGGGCTCTGGTGGCTCGGATCGATGGGGAGCTCGGGCGGCCGGAGTTGAGAACGAAGGTGGCTCGCCGGCGATTGGGGGTGTTCGGGCTCAATTGCCCGGGTCAGGAGGGAGTATGAGGTGTGGCGAAGTAGGAGGAGGGCCGCTCAGGCTTTATAGCTGGCCGCAAGGGGCTGGCAATGGGCGGGGCGGCCGTGCGGTCTTGTCGGGCGGCGATGGCAGGCGGCGGCAGCAGCGGGAACCCGGCTAGCGCTCGTGACTACACGGGCAGGCTTTTGCGCCGCGCACTTGAGGAGGCTCGCTAGGCAGCGGGGCAGCAGTGAAGCTGGCGCATGCGTACAGCGGGGCAGAGAGGAGAGCGAGGCGGGGAGGAAGAAGAGAGCAAGCGAGGGTGGGTCCAGCGGCAGAGAAAGGAAGCGTGGGGTGGAGACAGGGCCCGCATGGCAGAGTCGGAGCGAGGGAGCCGGCTGGGTCCACATGGCAGTGGCAGGGCGACGGAGCGGGTCGCTGGCGACGCGCGTGCGGCTGGGCCGCGCGGGGCACGTGGGCGCTGGTTCGTGCGCGTGCGGAGAGCGGCCGGGCCGTGTTGACCGCAGTGGGAGAGGAGCGAGAAGAGGTGAGACTGGGCCGGGGTAATGGCCGGCCTGGTTTCATCTCTCCCCATTTTTTTCTTTTATTTTGTTTTCCTTTTGTCTTATGGTATGCTTTTGAGTGTGTATATAAATGTATTTATAATTCCAGAAAATTTTAATTTGTGGATCATCTTTTCAGATTCTTATTTTAAATTTTTGATTCTCTCATATTTAAACATGATTATTTATCTTTTGATCTTTTTAACTTTTTGGAACCTCAACCAAATTTTAGAAGAACACCACAAAATCGAAATTTTCAATAAATATATTCTGCAAAAATAATTCAAGAAATTCATATTTTCAAATTTAAATTTTTCAGGATGTCACATATACAAACAAATACTACAACTAATAGTGTACAATTCTACAATCTCATAATCATTTTCTACATTATTTATAATGGCACCAGAGCAATACATATATATACACACACACACACACACACACACATATATATATATATATATATATATATATATATATATATATATATATATATATATATATATATATATATATATATATATATATATATATATGTTCATACATACATACATATTTTCTAATTTGCGAATGCAACGAGAACACTAAAAATAACAGTGTTTATTTCTTGAGCTATTTACAAAATAATCATCATCATTGCCACTAATACATTATTAAAATGCCTAGTTACAAAATATCATTCGCACGAACTAAATACATACATCAACTAAATATGGTTACTAAGCGCATTTCATACTACCAAACAACCATTACGCTAATGAAATGCTAATGACATATTAAGCGCATTGCTCGCATGTAAATGAAACATACCTCTTCTTGAAGGTCTTCACCGGATCTACACTATTTCCAATTGTGAAATCCCCTAAATCACAGCAAAACCATATTGAAAATATAATTTAAACTCTCTTCTGCTCTCTCTTTCTTTCTTCTCCCTCGGCTCTCTCGCTCAGTAGGGAAGAAACTCAACTGTGGGACTTTGGATAAGAGGGCAGAGAGCGACACAAGCCATTTTATATGCATGGGGAGGCGTTGGCGACCGACATGGCTACGCAGGTGCACGCGTCGCGTCACGGTCGACCACCTACCGAGCTCCCACTACTCGTCAGGAGTTGGCTCGCGATGCCGAGCTAGGGCAACTCGGCAAACTGGTAGGGCCCACCAGCTGCCGCAAGCCATGCCCAGGCTCGCGCGCTAGCGCCTTACTGCCAAGCTCTAGTGGTGTGGCAGAAGACAGATGTCACCTGCTGCACTAGCCAAGCTTGGAGAATGGGCTAGATTTGCAAAATAGGCACTCGAAGGCCAAATTTTAAAAAATGGCTACAATGCCATACATGCAAACAATTCCCCAATTCAATATTGTCCTTCTGACCTTTTGGAGGACCAATGATAATTATTAGTGTCATGGGTCTAAAGAATGAACGTCAAGCAGCAGGAATAAGACTATTCCCATCAATTGTCAAATCCCACTTTGTCTGATTGATATTGTCTGTCTGTTTGGTAGGGCTCCTACTCCCAGATTCCTAATTAGACCAACAAGAGCCTATCCAAAAGCCCTAGTTCCACCTTTTCTAGGTGGTGATCGGTTGGGCTTAAAAGCTCATGGCTTATGGCTGAAAACACTGTAGCTGGCTGAAAAAAACACTGTAGCTGACAGAGGCTTATTTAACATAATTAAATTTAAAAAATTTAAAAATATAAAAAATATGTTAGCCCAATATGTATAATACAAACGAATACGGAAAAAAAAGAACCGGCAAAAAAGCTCAACAAAAAGCCAAAAGTTCAGAAAAAGATGAAATTTATGAATAGTGAAATAAGCCAGAAGCCAGAAGCTCAAGCCGAACCGATCGTAGAAAATTGAGTGACCCTTACCTCGCTCCCAGCAAGAATCAATATCCCCCGTACCAACATGCATGTCAAGTTAGGATGTATTTATGAAGAATCTAGCCATGTCATTATGTGTTAATGGTGAGTTTTGACAATTGATGACAATCATTTGTGGGACCAACATTTTTCCATAAGTTGGTGAAATAGGTTAGATCCCATGATGAGGATGACTTCGGATGGCTTCATGTATTGATTATCATTAAGTCAACCAATAGATATCATGTGTTGATAATCAAGTCAAGGTCCAGGATGAATGATGGCATCATATGTTGATGGTCATCAAGTTAAGATCCTAAAGTGGTGGATAGCATCATGTGTTGATGCACAACAAGACAAGGACTCGGACATGGAGAGGAGATGTTCACCATCAACCTCCAAGTAGATGCGCAAGGCGAAGATATAACTAGCATAGGCTAATGATGTGCTTTGTTGGGAGACCGAATTGCTAGTGTAGGTTTGTAGGCTAAGGATAACCGACAAGAGGGAGGGTGAATAGGAGGTTCTAAAAGATCTTGCCTTCTAAGAGCAATTATCACAATTTCTAGTCTAGCAAAATCTTAAAGCAATACAAACCTACACAATACTAGTGTGTCTAAGGCACCACAAGAACAAATCTCTACAAGTATATCTCTAACACAAATAAATATGATAATCACAATGATCACAATATGCTAGAAATACAAGAGCGGAATGAAAGACAAGTAACCAATTTGATACACGATGTTTTACCATGGTGTTCAGAAACTTGCTGGTTTCTCCTAATCCATATTGAGGAAAGCCCAAGCGACTTGGACCAGCTCCACGGATTAAGCCTCAGCTCCTCAATCCACTAGTGATTGTCCTTCCTTCACTTCGGAGATGGTGGATACCAAACAACTCACAAGTCAGCGTTGGGCCACTTCACCATCTTCTTGAAGAGATCACCTCACAATCTCCTATCAAGCCATCTAGGTGCCGGCAAACACTAAGAGTAATGAATCACAGTTTCGTTTGACGACGATCAAGTGCCAAGGATAAATTTAGAGATGAAATGCACTTGATTTTGTTCAACTACCACAAATGAATGCACAATATGAAATTAAGGTGTGGAGTGAATGCTCAATGCTCAAGAATGTTCAATAGTCTCTAACAACTATCCCTGAGCTGGTGGGAAAGTATTTATACCTCCACCAACCAAATATAACCGTTGCATAAAACAATCCTGAAAAATCAGGGCGAGCGGTAGTACCACTGTACAATTTGTAAAACTACCGCACATATACTATAGCCATAGTAACGGCTAAATCAGATAGTCAGAACTAGTCGTTGACATCTAATATGGTACTACCGCTGTTGAAGTTGCAGTAGTTCTGAAACACTGGCGCGGTACTTCCTTTTGTTTCGGAGTCCAAATTTGGCACTCTCTGGAAAAACGTATCACTCGATCTTTCGGAACTTTCAAGATCTAGTAGTACCGCATTGGAGGTGCGGTCCTTCCACTATGCGGTAGTTCCGCTGTTAAAACTCTAGTACTTCTATTTTCCAGATAAACAAAATGATTCCACGGGTGCTCTTTGGAAAAAACGTATAGCTCATTTTATCGGAACTTTTGTGTTGCAGTATTTAATCTATAATCTGGTCTACCATCCTTTCTCCTAAAACCAGTAAAACTAAAAAGGATCCTAGACTATTTATACCTTTGTCTTGAACCATCTTGATCCTTGTGTTGACCCTTTTCATGCATCTCACATTCATCATTGGGACTAAACCTTGCAAACACTCAATAAATATATTAGTCTCATATTCACATAATGTCATTAAGTATCAAAACCATTTTTAGGGACCTAGATGCTTTCAATCTCCTCTTTTTGGTAATTGATGACTACAAATATTATGTGAGAAGAATAAGATTTTAAATATACCACTTGTATGGAAACGAGTTGTATATTCTTTTTGTGAATTTGAAAATAAGTAATTCTTGCAATGAGCTCAAATGAGTTATAGAGAATTAATTGCTTTTAAAATCAATACAAGAAAAGTTCTACTAAACATGTGCATATGAATGTGAGAATATTTTGTAAGCACATGTAAGAATTTTTTTAAAAAAATTTGGCAGAGTTTCACTTGTTTGTTGAACTTGAGGGAGAAGATAAATTGCAATAATATAACAGTTGAGCACAAGATGCATTTTATAATATGATTACACTTTGAAGTTCAATATAGGCATAGCATTGAGCATACATGAAGCATGTTCGCATTACATAAAGCATTATGATAGAGTGCATAAGTTAATCACATCACATAGCATAAGTTCATCACATCACATATTAAAAAGTTCATCACATATTCAAATATATAGATAGATAGTCTTGGCTTCTCTTTGCTTTTCTCCTCCTTCCTTGTCTTCTCCACATATTTTCTCCCCCTTTGGCATCAATATACCAAAGAGGCTACTCCAGAGATGCTTGAGGAGAAGGGCCACTACGACGACGGCCATAGCGGATAGGGGAGGAAGGATGAGCTACTGCACGCTCAAGAGAAGATACCCTGTCTCCAAGAGAAGAGACAGTGGTAGTCAAAGATGCAAGCTGATCGGTATTCTTTGTCAAACAGTCCCCTAAGCTCAGTATAGCAAAGTATATCTAAGAAAGAGTGACTGGCTCCTCTTCTACTTGTGCATCTGCAGCCTTTGCTTGTTGAGCTTGAGGACGAGGAGCTCCAGGGATGGGAGGATCTACTCGTGGCTTATATGGCTTGCGTACCGAGCCCAACCCTCCAGGGTGCTCAATCTTCCTACGGATCAAAGCCACTATGTATGGAGCAAAATTAATTTTTAGATTCTATCATTCTTGGAAGAAGCAATCTCCCTAATGAGATCAACCACATCGAATTTTCTACCTTGCATAACATAGTCAATCAAGTTCCATGCACGACCTCTAATAGCGTCATAATTCCCACTTTTGAAAGAATGGCATGGTTGATGATCCGGTTGACTAGACTAGGAATAGGGAGGAGGCCATCGAGCTTGCCTGGTACATATCTGATATTTTGATCATAGTATGCAGTTATAGCAGGGAGCTCAAGTGAAGGCCTGTCATATACCTTTTCCTATGCACTTGACTTTGTCATGAGAGCTAGCTCAAACTCATGTTTGCTACTGTCCAGGTAGCGAGTCCCAGTCATCCATGAGATAGTCTGGAAATCAGGAGAGATGTACAGGGTAGCATAAAATTATTTGATGATCTCATCATTGTAGTCATATTTTAGAGCCACTAGATTCTGAATACCAACTCTTTGAAACAGCTTATATGAGCCATCATATTTGTCTATTTGGCCAAGGTGATCCCAATCAACATACTTGTGGTCAGCAAACTGCCTGTTAGGACCATACAATTGCCCATATACTTGCTCCTGAAACCTGGTGTGAAACATTGGATTGACAGAATTATCGGGGAGCACATACTGGCTTCTGTGACATAAAATATCATATTCTTCAACTATGATTTTGCTAAGGTCTATTTGAGGCTCTTCTCGCTCATGCATCTCCTCATCTGATTGTTCAAGGGGTGAGCTCTCTTGCTGGCCTGACTCGATCTCAGACTTGAGGCAATTGATTTGCCTCTGTCTTCTCTTTGCTTCTGACGGAGCATATTGAGAGAGAATTGGAGTTGAATGAGAGCCTTGATGTGAGGATGCTTGTCCCAAGGGCATGGGAGAAGAGGTGTTCATGGCATAAATTTTGCGACTAGCATTTCTTATCCTAGGCATCTTTAAATAAGGAGAAAAGATATCAATGATATGGTAGAGATAAATCAAAATAGGTTTGAAAATAAATGGAATGAGATTGCTGTTTTATCTGGAGAATCGAAAGTACCGACGTTCTAGCTGCGGTAGTACCGAGCTGTGGTAGTACCGCACTAGTCGAGCAGTAATTCCAATTTCCCTAATAATTTCTAGGGCAAGCAACGTATGAATCTTTTGGTGTTTTTCTTATATTGAATCCAAGGAATAGATGCGTAAACATCATTAGACACCAACTATAGCAATTTGCCCAAGAAAAATAACTCTAAATCATTCACATTCTAGATCAAAACAAAAACTTGAACCTAGGGTTCTAGAACAAGATAAAAGAAGGGATTTGATCCCATTTATCTTATGAAAGGGAAGAGTTGAACCCTTAGGATGCAAAGAATCACCAAAAACCGAAGAAATCTCCACCAGATTTGGAGATCTATTAAGAGTGCATTTGGAAGAAGTGGGTGGAAGGTCCAAACGAAGAGAGAGAGAAGGGTCAAGGACCCGGCAGTAAATGCCCTCAATGACCAGAATGGTAGTACCACAGAAATATTGTCAATAGTTCCAAACTTCAAAAGTAATGCATATTCAACACCGGTAGTAATGATAATCAGAAGTACTATAGACTGACTGGTCAATTTGGTAGTCGCATGAAATAGTGGTTGAATTGGGCTTTGTTAGCTAATGCTAAGATTTCACATAGTCCTACTCCACCTTTTGTTGCCGTGTGTATTTCTTTTGGTTAGAACTATAGTATTTGGGAATTGCTATGTGCCATGAAATGGTTTCCACAATTCAGGTTGCTCTCTTCTGTTTGTGTTAAGACACTGATTTAATGCTTGAATAACTTGAACCAACTAATACATAGCTCATTTGGGATTAAATTTTATGATGTTCAGAGCATCATTTAGTTCATGAAGTATGTTTTTCCTTAAATATCTATATGACATGAAGATTAAGACCGGAAGCGTTGCAATACTGACCCTCTTTCTCATTTTTTTTGTCTCTTTGACAATATCTGATAATTTTATTTTGTATAAAGTGTGATTCTTGGACATGCTAGTTGGTTCAAGTTTTGATTTTTTTCCCACATGCACACACTAATGCATTTTGTGCTGCTTCTGTGATTGGTGCTCTGAGAAGCTCCAATGGCATGGTATGAAGTAGGAGTACATCACCCGAGTTAACGATTGGAATGCTCCTTGTCTTTCTTTTTTTCACTATATCTTATTATCTATTGAATTGCCCCTGTTAAGTAGTTAACTTGTAATTTTGTTGAATATACAATGGTACTGTAAAGTTTTTGAATGGCTGTTGTTCCATTGATGAATTTGTTGTTTTGCAAATACTGTTCTATTAATATACTTTCAACTCATAATAAACTGATAAATCCTTTACTGCATGCTGCTATTTGGTTGTAGGATTTACCTCAGGCTTTTCTGAGTAAGATGCCGTATATCAGAGAAGTTCTTCTTCTACCAGCTCTAGCCAACATAAGTGAGAAAATAATTTCCGGTCTTACTTGTTTGATGTGTGAAGTTGGCTAGGTAGCAAGTTCTGTCTCATCATTTTTATGACTCTGTTGCAATGCACGGGTCTCTAACTAGTATAGAGAAAAGAAGTTTTGGTGCTTGATGACAAAGGGAAAGAGAAATTTAAAATTGTACATTGGTCATTAGTATAGTTGAAATTGCAAATGTGACAGAAGGGGAGATGACAAGAGAGAATAGTCTTCATGAGTTTTGGAAAATGCGGGCATACAGCAGGCGACTCCACAAGGGAATAAAAGCCTCAAATAAGAAACCTCTGTGTAAGGGGGCACTTTCAAAAAAGGATTTCTTAGTGAAAATCCAAAATCATTTTAGGATTTGCAAAAAGGTGAAATATTTATATTGGGAAAACTATTTAATAATATTTACCCAAAATAATTTGTGGATCTTGTGAATGCATGTTTTACATTCTCATGTGTGTAATTGTTATTTATTCAATTGTAGCATTCCTTGGATCCAAAATATCGGTTAAACTCCACAACAAGCCAAACTTGGATATGTGCATATTGTTCCAACTCGCATACTTGTATGTGCACATTTAGGAGAGTTCACTCTATATTTTGATATTTCATTAGTATTGATCCTTTTTCTTCATCCACACATATTGAGGATATTTACTTTGAAACGTATCTCTTGAGTATATAAAACTTGTGTAATTCATATATACTCATGTAGATTTAAATTTAATTATTTGCAATTGTGCTAAATCAGTTTATCACCAATCACCAAAAAGGGGAATTAACGGATCTAGACCCACCATTATATGTTAATAGCGAGTTTTTGTGATTAGTAACAACCGGATTTCTATGTTGCCATCTCTTACCAAAAAGGAGGAGATTGTAGAACCTAGCCATGTCATTGTGTTAATGGTGAGTTTTAGCAATTGATGACAATCATTTAAGGAACTAATATTTTTCGTGAGTTGGTGAAAAATTTTAGGTCTCATGATGAGGATGACTGTGGATGGATTCATGTGTTGATTGTCATCAAGTCAAGCAATGGACATCACGTGTTGATAATCAAGTCAATGTTTAGGATGAAAGATGCCATCATATATTGATGGTCATCAAGTCAAGATGCTGAAGTGGTGGATAGCATCATGTATTGATGCACAGCACGACAAAGACCTAGACTTGGAGAGAAGATATTCGTCATCAAGCTCTAAGTAGATGCTAAAGGCAAAGGTATAACTAACATAGGCTAAAGATGTGTTTCTAATTTTTTACTGGTTTCGGCTTTTGGTTGGAAAACCGGATTACTAGTGTAGGTTACTGTACTATTAAGGGGGTCTTGTCTAGTAGCTTGAGTCATCACGTATTGATATCTCAATCCCGCTTGCTCTAGCTCTTCATAATATGATGCTATTATTTATGAATGTGTTTTGCAAATAGTTATGGCTCATGCATCTAATTCTTGTAACATGTTATTAGAGTTTGCAAACAATTGAAGTCCATGTACCTACACCTTGTGGCGTGATGCTAAGGTTTGCAAATATTTTGAAAATATTTAAATTCATGCATAATCCTTGTAGCATCTAACTTAAGTTTGCAAATGTGTTTTGCAAATGGTTTGAATCTATGTTCCTAAACCTTGTGTCATAATTTTAATGTATGTAAATGTGTTTTTGCAACTTGGATAAATTATGTTTTAATCCTTATGTGCATAGCACTAGGATTTGCGAATATGTTTTGTAAATGTATTGAAATACATGCATCTCTATCTCTGGTGAAATATTCAAGGCAATACGACTAGCTCTGTGTGAGTGATTGGACCAGCCGATGGTCTGACCGACCCTCTCGCAACAGTTTGACCAGCCATGTGTTGGCAGTCTGACCGGGCTGTGTAGCCGCTACCTTTTTTAGATAGCATGTTTTTGGCGCATCTCTGAGGTTTTAGTCAAGCGGTTTGATCAAACTCGATGGTCCAACTGGTCATGTGTGGGTAGGATGAGCGAAGTCTGTAACGGCTAGTTTTATAACCGTTGTAATAGGGCTGGTTCGACCAGCCATGTGTTAGCAGTCAGACCAATCTAGGTTGTTTTTGCTAAAATCTTGTCCCAATGACAGTTTTGTATGTAGGCTATAAATACCCACCATGGCTGGTATGGAGCATGATTGATGCATTCCATTTCATTATCTTGAGCTAGTATGAGCTTTCTTTCTCAATTATACAAGTATTGCACCTTGTGAGGAATGAGAGAAGTCTCTAGTTACATGTATTGTTTCTAGAGGTGGATTGAGTATCCACTTGTGCATATGTTCCACTTGGTGAGAGTTAAGTAAGGAGCTTAGCTTATTACTCTTAAATTTTGCCGACTCCTAGACGTCGTGGTCCAGTGATTTTATCTAAAAGTTTGTGAGAATACCTAGCATGTTGTGAAGGTTAAAACTCATATATCTAGAGCGGGAAAAAGCTATCACTGATGGAATTGAGGTGTTTGGCTTAACTCGTGGAGCCGGTCCAATTCATTTGGGCTTACCTCAACGTGAATTAGGGGAAACTGGCAAGATTCCGAACACCACAGTAAAACATCATGCTTCAATTATGGTTTGTTTTCTTGTGCTCATTTATATTCTTGCAATTTACATTTCTAGAATTAAATTGACTGCTTATCACCCTAGGAGTGTAAACCTTGACCTAGTTGTGGCTTGTTGGTGCACTTAGTGAAACTAGATGATTTAAGCCTTAATTAAGCAAAACTGATTTGATTCACGCTTTCGCATATAAATTCAGTTTTAGGCAAAGCGATTTTTAAAAGTGTCTATTAACTCCTCTCTAGTCGGCCTCCACGACCTTACAATTCACCCACCTTTTGCCATCACATATAATGGCCGATTTGGCCCCTCCAGTCACCCCTTCCATCTCATTTCTCGCTCTCGCTCTCACTTACTCGAGCATCGTTGGCCCCTGAGCACGCCCCCGCCAGCCCTATGGCCCGGTGCTCCTCCCCGTCAACCCCGAACCCGTCCCGGCCCCAAAGCCCCTGCACACCATTGGCCCCAGGCGACCGGTGTCCATGGCGAGCGGTGACCCGACGTCCACGACGACAAGCGACAACCCTAGCAACCCGTGCGCACCTCATCGCCTCCAATGACCACTCATGCACCTCGTCCCCCTCTAGCAAAGGTGAGCCACTACCACCCCTAAACCTTAATTCTGTCATAGTGGAAAATCCCCATTTCCTTGCCTCTCGACCTCCACTTTGTGGCAACCTCGCCCTCCCTCGACCTATACTGCTGTCCAATTGCCCCCATCTTTGCATATTTGAGCCTCTCCCAAATGCTTGGATGTACCCTAGTATCTTTTTCATATGTACCCTAGTATCTTTTTCATATGGATTTGGATCTTGTTCGTGTGAGTAGTGTGTGCATGCTGTTCATATACCCTTTGTGCGTTGTATTCAGGCTATGCTGCTGTTAGTCCTCAGTGTGAATGATGCTGAGTACGATGTAATTTCATATGGGGGAAATGCTGAATGGAGTGATGAGATGTGAATGATGCTGAGAACAAAATAAATTCAGATAGGGGGAATGCTGATCGGAGTGATGTGAATTTCATGATAGTTTGTGAGATATTTGTTCAACAAGTGAGAGCTGAAAATCACCCGAATACCCATTTGGACTAGGTTGCTTATGCCACCATAATTACAAAATTTAGGACTGGCTTGCAGTACAAGAAGCTTCAGTTTAAAAACAAATTATCTTAGAACACTTCTATATATTTATGTGTTATGTCTTTTTTATCCTATGGACAATTCCATGTTAATGGCTTCCAACAAACTCATAATTAATCGGTTTTATTATTGATATGAAATGCATTCCTCTCATCACATTTGTATGGTACTGCACTCAAATAGACTATAGGCCAGTACCGAAAAATTGTACAGAAATTTCCGTACAGGTGAAAAGGAGAAGAACCAAATATATTTTAAGTGCTAAAAACAGGGGTACAATGGTCTTTTCCTCTCCAATCCTCTCTTTCAGGGTTTTATGAGCTAACCTCCCACCAAACACTTCCCTCAGACAGCTCTAGATCCTTAGATGAGTGAATTCTAAGAGAATCAGGTGCAGGAGATGAAAAAACAGAATCTGTTGCTCTACCAACAGGGACTTATTCAACACAGGACCAGTACCAACTTCCAGCTTAAGCAATTCAAATATTAATACTGCAGAAAAAGGACTACTGATACAGACTGTTGAACTGGACCAGATGTTGAACGCTAAGCACCAAAAAATTGTTGGGTGCAAAGCCATTTAGAGTAGTGCTTTAAAGTTACAAACACATCCACTATGATAGTATACCAGTTATCATGCTTAAACTTCAAATATCACCAATTATATGTTGCAAACCTACCATACATGTTAAGTCAAATCATACACCAAGATTGTGGCTGTGGTACATCTCAATGCATCAATCTTCACCACTGCAGACATGAGCATTTGCATATATTCTGTAGCGGTGGAACAAGCTACGCCCAGTGATCAAGTTTGGTGGTATGTTATAGTTCTTATTCCAGCCTACACAATACAATATTCCAAACTATTTACAAACATATACTTCACCAGTTTCATCAACCTGGCTCTGCAACAGTGCAACTTGATAATAGCTACAGGTACAAATTGTACGAGCATATTCCATCAGAGCCCCAAAGCATCACTACTGGTGAAAAGAAAGGTAGAAAAGTGGTAATATAATCGTAATAGAATAGCTCACTCCAAAACCAACGTGGGACAATCTATAAGAGAAAAGTAGAGAACATCAGAGCTTTACCTTAATAACAATCCTGACTTATGATTCTCTGAGTATCTGGGCTGACATTCACGGAGCACGATATGAGCCCCTGGACCAGTGGAATTGTTAGTGTTGGCACAGAAGAATTACCGAATCCAGTGTGCAATACAACTCAAAATTCAGTACCTACCTCATTTGACGAAACATGTTAAAGGCTTAAAGCAAAATGCGAACATGTTGCAAATGCCAGCAAACAATAGCTCAGACACTGGATCGAATGAGAATTTTACTTCTGAGATAAATATTAGTTGTAAGGCAAAATACTCTTTTTGAAAATAACTAAATCACATATTTTTCCATTAGAAGAGGAGGGGGTAGCATTTTGCTCTATATATACTACAGTTTGGTATTCGGGTTCTAGGTTCTTGTTCCTAAGGTTCCAAAACCCGGAACCGGGAGAAATCCCGACCGGCGGCCGGTAACGGTAACCGACAGGTTACCAGAAAAACCAACAAAAAACTGGTCACAATTTGAAAAATCAAAACTTGAATTTTGGGATGTTTTAAAACCGGTAACCGGAAAAAATTCGAAAATCACAAATTGATACCGGCCGGTTTGTTCGGTTACCGGTCTCCACCGGTAGAAACAGTAACCGGCGGTTACCGGTCGGTAACCGCCGGGATTTTGAACCCTGCTTGTTCCCACTCATCTATCCCATTGAGAAATGGACAAAGCTTAAGGAGATCAAACAAATAGGGCAAAACATATAGAATTCAAGAGTTACCTTACAACTTTCCAGACAAGAGAACATTTAAAGTTACAGAAACTCCTGCCTTTTTGTTTTAGTAGGGTTTACTAAGTAGGAATTCTTTCGAGTTACAAAATAAAACATGTCATTTCAGAAAATGCATATGTGCGCAATTTAGCAACCAAATAACATGATTTAACCAATTTGTTTGGTATTCGTTAGAAATAAAAAGATAAATACTGCCAACAACAACATTCTTTCGGGAGCACATCTCCAAAGCTCTTTTTTCCCATTTCTGGTTCAAGTGCTCAACTAAGGGTTTTCCAACAACCAGTCACTAAAATGGTTGGGTTTAGTAGCTTGAGAAAAAGAAATTGAATTGCTAGTTTGCTACAAACTCAATTCATCATCGAAGCAGAACAAAGCTAGGTTAATGCGTATGTGCTCAATTTTATATAAATTACTCAGAAAAAAAACTGCTTCTATGGCCACTCCCAATCCCATTCATCCACCATTTTAATCCCTCTTCCACTGTCCTCACAGTTTAGTAACCAAGTCACTCATGCACTCCTCAACTGCTTACCATCTTTTGCTTCCATGACCCATTACTTTTCCAGCTTACTTTTGCTCTGCTTTTAAACTTGTATCAATATTTTTTCTATAGCTAGTTTCGTGACACTATTGCTTGCAATTAACAACAGTAATAATTTTGCACACCTAATACTCTTTCAATTAAATCCCCTGAATTTTACTACAGTAACATGGAAACGGGAAATCGGAAAATCCATGTACCATAGCAGATTAGCAGCCGCAAGAAAACCCTATTCCATATTTGCACCACAAAGTATTCCACATTCCATGAAATGCTATAGCACATCCTAATGAATAAAGGATTTATTCTCTATCTATCCCTCCCACATCTAATCTATCACTTTTATACCTGGGAGTAAAGTTATCACAAATCCTCCAAATTCTTTTTCAATAGAACCACAACCAACATCCACTCACTAAAAACTAAGAACCAGCATAAACTTTAGCAACTCCACATTTACTATTTTAACGAAGAAAAACTCCTATCGTCTTACCAAATGCCCTTCAACAATTCGGCAATCTCACTATCCAGTCCATCACAAGAGCTAGAATGCTATAAAATCTCAGGAACAGCTTAACGCAGCCCCTGATAACCTAATACAGCTTCTACGTCTTACAAATTCCCCAATCTTTGCAACTAGTATCCATTATAACCATCCATCCAGAGGAAATCAGCACTAATGGTGCCACATAATTCGTAACAATCTATCACAAGAACATGCAATTACCTTCACAGGGATGTCGAAACGGAACAGCCTAACCGCGCCGACCACCTCGGTCACGATCTCCAGCGGCACAGACCCCGCGGCGAGGTCCCCGATCAGGTCGATCACGTCATCCAGCACCCTCCCGGCGTCCACCCACACCTCAGCGTCGGCATACGTCACCCCTCTGGCCGCGAGCTCGCCGGATTCGGGGTGAGCAGCGGCGGAGCCGAGCAAGTGGCCGCGGTAGGAGACGGCGGCGGATACCGCGCGGTAGCGGATCGGGAGGAGGAAGCCGGGGTTGCGGACGCGGAGGCGGAGCGCGAGGTCGAGGTCAAGCGCGGGGAAGGGGGGCGGGTTGACGCGGAAGCGGTCGAGGCGGAGGTCGGCGACGCGGGCGGCGGCCGCGGAGGGGTAGAGGAGGAAGGCGAGGCCAGCGAGGAGCGCGAGGAGGAGGAGGATCGGGAGCGTGCGGGTGGAGAAGCGGCGGAGGCAGGGGATGCGGCGCGGGCGGAGGCGGCGGAGGCGAACGAGGACGGGGGAGGCGGGGACGAGGACGAGCGTCGGGGGAGGCGGCGGCGGGGGCTGGGCCGGGGCATAGGCGGCGGCGGGGTAGGCGTAGTAGGGCTGGGCCGGGGGCTGGGACGGCGCGAGGAGGGGGTGGGCGAGGTGGGCCGAAGGCTTCTCGCAGTCCGCCGCCGGGGATGCCATCGCCGACGCCGTGGTTGCGGTTGCGACACGAGGTGGGCAACGCGATCGGTAGCGGTAGGTAGGGCTGTGCATTTTTCATCCGAACCGAAAAAACTGACCCGAAAAAACCGACCGAACCGGTCAACTCGGTTTGACCGTTTTTATATTCGGTTTGGTTTTTAAATTTTGGGGTTTTTTGGCATTCGGTTTTTTCGGGAAAAACCGAATAAAAACCGAAAATACCGAAAATACCGATCTTACTACTGCTAACTGTTGTTTCGGTAGCAGGCTGTGCAATTGTCTGAGGCCATGAGTGCAAATGTTCTGCGGCCGTGCGGCAGGTTGTGAAAGAAATAAAGGCCATGAGACATTGAGTGTAAACTGTCATCCGTTCTTTCTTTTTTTTTGCCTCGCAGAAGTGATTAAGGGGGTGTTTGGTTGCCAGCCACACTTTGCCACAGGTTGCCACGCCTAAGGTTAGGCAAGTTTGACCAACTTGGCAGCTGTTTGGTTGCAGCCACAGTTGTGGCAAGATTCCCTTCCAGCAAACTAGGTCCACGCATCAGTGACTCAAAAAAGTGTGGCAAGATTCCCTTAGGCTTGCTAAGGTGTGGCAAAGAATTTGAGCACCTCAACTTAGGCAAGTGTGGCAATTTTTGTTGGCAAATGGTGGCAAAGTGTGGCTAGCAACCAAACAGCCCCTAAGTGATGATGCAATCACCTGATGAGTGAAGCTAGCGTTAATTTCTTCTTTTCTAAGTGAAGTGAAACATTAATATTCTTTTTTTCTTAGCACAGTCGCATTGCACAAGTAACCCTATAAGTGATGATGTTTCTTTCTTTTTTTTTGCTTTCTTTCTTTAGCAGTTGCGCTTCGGCTTTGGTGCTTCGTCTCGCTAGTCGTTATATCGTTTGCAATTCGCGTCAACTTTGGTAAATATGGTATTTACCGATACCGCACCGAAATAAATTGGAATTTACCGATACCGAACCGTACTTCAAAAAAATCGTATATTACCGAACTACAAACACCGTATTTACCGTATATACCGAATCGATTAAATAAAAAAAAACTGATTGCACAGTCCTAGCGGTAGGAACAGGGAACTTTGCAGCAGCAGAGGAGGAGACTGCTTGTCTGCTTAGGCTCCCGCCGTCTATTGGGAAGCCGCCACGTGGGTGCTGTAGGAGTGAGCTTCCCTTCGCGCCACTAGATGGACTGCTGACGGCCCATTAGCCCAGGTTGTTGGGTCCATTAGGCCGCCGCCTTTCATTCTCCATTCCTCCCATGCCCTGGCTCGGTCTCTCGGTCGCTCCGGTGCTCTCCGCCGCCACACGACGCTCGCGCCGCTCGCTGCCCGCTGGCGCTGACTCTCCCCGGTGCGGCCGCGCTCCGGCGAGGGCTCCCGTTTTCCTCCTCCTGGTGAGCTCTCCTGCGACTTGCAAGATCGAGTCTTGCTGTGAGAATCTGGCCCCTGCATTGTTTGCTCTCTTAGATTCCTTGCGTAGGGTAGGGGCATCCTGGCATGTACTTTTGAGCGGCTTGATCGGCTGGAACAAGTAACTGTGCTCATCCTAGGAAGATTTCTCGACGAACTAGTAGAACGATACGCTTAGCGATTTCCCTAGTGGCTGGTGCTTCTTGTGAGGAGGGTTTCTAGTTAACCATAGAAGGTGTTGTGTGCACTAGGTTCAGGTGTTCATGGGGTAGCCTAGTTCTGTATGTATTGCATACTAGCATGTTCTTTTCCAGATTAGTACTTTGGGGTGAGGGAATGTCAATTTTTTTTTTGGGAAGATAGAGCATGTCAGTGGAAGTCATGATCCTCACATCGTACATTTGACGTGTGCACATGTGATTGTGCATCATATTAGTAATCCTGTGCGGAGAATCAGTTTTGCCAGTCTGATGTTTGTAAAGTTGTCACCTGATAGGTGAAACAGAATGAATCTGAGTTTGATGTCAGACGTAACCAGGTTTGTGATGCAATATAATTTTATCACAAAGCTGGCAGAATTTTATGATAGGATTGTAATATGATATCCTCGTTCTGCACCTCTGCATTGGCCGTTGTGAAAAAAGGTAGCTTCTTTCTTGTGTCTGATCCTCCAGTTTTGCCCTTCCCTCGTTATGGAGCTTATTGAAAGCGGAATCACCAGAACCTAATGACCCGCGGAATGCCTGGCCGGAGCTCGCCCACGTCAGCCCCCTGCACTCGGCCGGCCGGCGCGTGGTGCAGGAATTTGCGTACGGCCGGCCGAGGCACTTTCCTCCAGTTTTCCGGAAATCACGTGTAGGTCCTTTTTTCTCGCGAATAGGTCCCTATAAGTTTTTTCTTACAAAAAAATTTTTTGGATGGCGCCCCACGGATTTCCGAAATTACGTATAGGTCCTTATTTACTTACGTACAGGTCCTTACAAGTCCTCGATTTTTTCCAAATAAACCCTTTGATTTTCCCGGAATTACGCATTTGTCCTTGGTTTTTTTACGAAACCCCCTGCGAATTATCGTCTCTTTCACTTTGGTCCGCACGGTAGCTGGCGCGGCGTGCGCCGCGCTTATATGCAGCTAGTAGAATTCATGCGCATAAGGATTCCATTGATAGCCACAGGTATATATATCACGTACATGAGCAATTAAGGATAACTAACTCAATCAAGGTTATTAAGGCGGTAAGGCGAGGCGAGGTGACCCACTCCTCTCATACCTTTTAAGTGATAAGGCGCGAGGCGAGGCGACACCTTACACATCTTAAGGCGCTAAGGGGCAGCAAATAAAATGAGCATTTTAGCAGCATATATATACCTTGTTGTTGTCAATTCTTGAGCGGTTGAGCCTATGTTGCACTTATCCCCCCATTCCAATTGCTCTACTCCTATGTAGCATCTATCCCCTTGTTCCTTTGCAAGTTTCAACATATAGATTGTTATAAATGTAATAGATATAAATTGCATTATAATTAATTGAGTAAATGATAGTTAACTGAACAGTAAGCACTCTAGTTAAATGAGCCAGTGAGTAGCGCAGTGCACAGAGCGAGCGGTGACAGCAAAATAGCGAAGCGAACAGCGGCAGCAGCCGACAGCGAAGCAAGCTGCGATTGCGAACGAAATAAAAATCTCGCTCGGTCTGCCTCCACTCCACTCGCTTGCTTTGCTCGCTCCGCCTCCTCTCCACTCTCTCGCTCTGCTTGCTCATTCTCGCTCGCTCGCTCCCTCTTCGTTTGAACAAATGCAGCGGCGGCGGCGACGTCCTTAGCAGCGTCTCCCCTCCCTCCCAACCAAGCAGCGGCTTCGGCGACACTTCCCTCCTCTCCCCTCCCTCCCAACCAAGCGATGGCGGCGACGACGGAGAGACGCGGATCAGATCCGCGCCTCCCTAGCACCGGCGCTGCTGCTGGACGATTGGAGAGGACGGGGAGGGAGGGGGAGGAGGAGAGAGGGAGGAGGAGGGGGAGTACCTTGCTGGGCGACAGGGAGGGAGGCGCCGCTGAGACGGGACACAGGATGTCGAGATCTACGAGATGGAGGCGCCACCGAGACGGGATCTGCGAGATGGAGGCCAGAGCTGCCAGATGGAGGTGCCACTGAGAGACCTGAGCGGCCAAATAGAGGCGCCGTCGGCCACCGCCAAGGTTTCGGTACTTTGCCCGTTTGCCACCTAGGGTTTCTTTCTCGAGATGTCTTCTCTCTTCTCTGGTTTAGCCATCGGCCCACTGCCTAGGGTTCGCTCGGGTAATCCGGTTTACTTCTTTATTTGGGCGCGACCGTCACCTCCATGCGTATGGCGTCGCCTTAAGCCTTCCCAACGCCATACGCCGCCTAATCGTCGCCTCGGCGACGCCTTGGTGCTGAGGCGGACGCCATACATGCGCAGGGCAAGGCGGTGGTGACGCCTTACTGCTTAGGCGACGCTTAAGCGTCGCCTAAGCGATGCCTTAATAAGCATGAACTCAATAGATAAGATACATGCTTAACCTGGGCTCCTATGGTGGTGTGGAATCCAAAGGGCACGCATGCACCTGGGCTTGTGCAATGCATAATGGCTGGTCGTGAACGCTGGTCGTGGTCGTGGTCGTTCGGTCATGGACATCTGGTCGTGGGGACACTGATTGAGGTCGTTGGTTGTGGACAGACTGGTTGTCCAGTCTAACACCCCCCCACAGTCGGAGTGGGAGCAAAGCAGATGTTTAGGCTGGAGTAGAACTCGGAGAAGATGGCCATTAGCAGGCCCTTGGTGAAGATATCGGTGTACTGCGAAGAAGTGGGAACATGTAGGACTCGGACGTCTCCAAGAGCAACATGTTTGCGCACAAAGTGGAGATCAATCTCAATATGTTTGGTGCTTTGGTGTTGCACGGGGTTGGTGGAGAGATAGACGGCGCTGATATTATCGTAGTGGACGACTGTAGCCTGACGAAGTGGATGGTGTAGTTCGGCAAGTTGGCAAAGCCAGTAGGTCTTAGCCACAGCATTGGCCACTGCCCGGTACTCTCCGATTCGGGTTGTCACCGCTTGGAGGACCAAGACACAAGGTTGTCACCGAGGAAGATGCCGGAGCCGGAAGCAGACTTGCGGGTGTCCAGGTGGTCGGCCCAGTCGGCATCGATGTAGGCGGGGAGCATGTTAGGTGAGGAGCGGTGCAGCTAGAGACCATGATCGACGATGCCTTTAAGGTAACGGAGAATCCGGTTGATCAGGTTGAGGTGCGGCTCGTGCGGATCATGCATATGAAGACACACCTGTTGAATCGCATATGCAACATCCGGGTGGGTGAAAGTCATGTACTGAAGCGCACCGGCCATGCTGCGGTACTTCATGGGGTTGGCGATAAGCGTGCCGCTGGATGCTAGGAGCTTGGAGCTTGTGTTAATGGGTGTGTTGCAAGGATTGCAGTCATGCATGCCGACTCGGTCGAGGACGTCCACGGTGTATTGCCGCTGAGAAAGGAACATCCCATGGGGGATGCGGGTGACTGAAGTACCGAGAAAGTGATGGAGGTCGCCGAGATCCTTGAGCGAGAACTCACGGTGCAGGGTAGTGATGATCCAATGAAGAAGACTCTTCGACGAGCTGAACCATGCGCGCGGTGCTTGCTTGAGGCTATACAACAATTTGTTGAGGCGATAGACATTGTCAGGCTAGGAGAGATCAGTGAAGTCAGAGGGTTGTTGGCAATACCCTGTCTCGGAGAGAGTGCTATGCAGGAAAGCATTGTCAACATCCAATTGGTATGTATAGTGGCTAGCTTGACAACTGGACTAAAGTTCTTGTCATAATCGACTCCTGGTTGTTGATAAAAGCCACGAAGCACCCAACACGCTTCATACTGATCAAGAGAGCTGTCGGGCTTAAGCTTGTGGCGAAAGACCCATTTGCTGGACATGACATTAGAGCAAGGAGGTCAAGCAACTAGGTCCCACGTGTGGTTGGATTGGAGAGCTGAGAATTCATCGATCATGGCTGAATGCCAATTTGCATCCGTTAAGGCGCCACGGTAGCTCTTGGGAATGGAAGAGAGCATGTCAACATGGAGGTTGAGCCATTGAACCGGTTTGCGAATGCCGTCTTTGCCGCGAGCCACCATACGGTGTTCATTGGCCTCAAGGGCAGCTAAAGGTGCCACCGAGGTGGGGAAGGTGTTGCTAGGGCAAGGGGCATGGCAGATACAACCGGGGAAGGGGGAGGGGGTGATGGCACAGGGGTGGGTGCTGGGGTGGCGAGTGATCATTGGATCACCGAAGGGAGGGAGGCATCATGGAGATGATGTTATCAAGGAAGGTGAAATCTTCAGAGGTTGGTGGCGTTGGGAGGAAGCAAAGGGAAAGGAATCCTCATCACAAGTAACATGACGAGATAGAATGATGTAATTTGTGTGGAGATCAAGACAACGATATCCTTTGTGGTGTGACGGATATCCAAGGAAGGTACACAACGTGGAGCGGGGAGCGAGCTTGTGAGGAGCAGTGGCGAAGAGGTTAGGGTAACAGTGACAACCAAAAACTCGGGGATGCTCATAATAGGGAGGTGTATCATAGAGCATGGCATGAGGGGTGGTGTGATTTAGTGTTGTGGTGGGGTGCTCATTAAGGAGATAGTAGTAGTATGAAGTGCCTCTGCCCAATAAGTAGGGGGCATGCTCGATTGGAAAAGTAGGGTTCACATGATGTCATTGGTAGAATAGATCACGCTCTCAGCTTTGCTGTTCTGGTGAGACGTGTGAGGACAAGACATGCGAAGGGTGATGTCGCAGTCAAGAAAGAAAAACGAGCGGCGGTGTTGTCGAACTCTCGGCCATTATCACATTGAATGCTCTTGAGAGCAATTCCGAACTGAGTAGCGACATGGACAACAAAGTGAGAGAGAATAGAGAAGACATCTGATTTTAGATGTAGAGGGAACATCCAAAGGTAGTGAGTATGATCATCACGCACAACGAGATAGTATTTGTAACCAACAATACTAGTGACAGGAGAAGTCCACAAGTCACAATGAATGAGATCGAAAAGTTTATTGGCGCGAGAGGTAGAGAAAGTAAAAGGGAGTCTTACATGCCGATCAAGTTGACAGGCATGTAAGATGGTACAGTCTGGCACTTTATTACATGGGAGGGAGAAATAGCGAACTAAGTGTTGAAGGGCTTAGCAACCGAGGAGACCAAGCTAGTGTTGCCAAAGAGCAGAGGTAGAAGTTGTGTTGGCGACAAGGGCGGAGGAGGGGGTTGACACCATCGACGGAAATGGGTAGAGATCGCCCTCGCGATTGCACCTGACAATCACGTTCTAGTTCGAAGATCCTTCATAGAGAGACCAAATAGATCAAACTCCATAGAAACATGACTATCAAGAGTAAACTTCCGAACAGAAATAAGGTTCTTGATAATGTGTGGAGTGACAAGAACGTTATTAAGATGAAAGGAGTGATGATGTATTGGTTTTTTCTTTTTAAAACCAATAAGATGCTATTTGTTAGACAGGACAGCGTAGAGCAGCCTGTCCACGACTAGCGACCCCGACCAGTGTCTCCATGATCGGATGTCCATGACCGGATGACCACGACTAGCGTTAATGACTAGCTGTTGTGCCATGCACAAGCCTAGGTGCATGCTTGCCCTCCGGATTTTGTGCCACCACAGGAGATCACACTTGCCATAGTTTGTTAAGCTAATTACGGCATGTATCTTATCTATTTGGTTAGTGTTAATCGCTCATGTTCCTGATATATATACCTGTGGCTATCAATGGAATCCTTATGCGTGTGAATTCTATTCCGCCTTCATGGTATCAGATACGTTTTGATCCTGACCCCCACCCACCTCTCTCTCGCTATGGCCGCCGCCACCAAGGAGGAGCTGGCTGCCCTTTGGGTGCAAGCCGTCACCATTGCGAGCATCAAAACCCTTGTCCCCATTACTCTTGATCTTCATATTGGGAACTACTCCCAATGGCACGGCTTGTTTGAGGTTGCTCTCTACAAGTATGGCCTCAGCGATCATATTAAGGAGTCGACATCCTCTTTGTCCACCGCCCAATGGATCCATCTTGATGCCCTTGTCTGCTCCTGGCTCTATGGCTCAATCCCCGCTGATCTCTTGGCCATGGTCATGGACCCTGATGCAACCACCTACACCATTTGAACAAACATTGTGGGCTTGTACTGCAACAATGCCGAGACTCGTGCCATCTACCTGGAACAAGAATGTTAAGGCCTCACACAGGGTGCTTTGTCCATCGCCGACTACTGCTGCAAGCAAAAGTCTCTAATACCATGAAGGCGGAATAGAATTCATGTGCATAAGGATTCCATTTATACCCATAGGTAAATATATTTAAAGTACATGAGTGAGTAACGCTAACTGACCAAATAGATAAGATACATGTTATAATTAACTTAAACAACTATGGCACATGTGATCTCCTGTGGTGGCGCAGAATCCACAGGGTGCACATGCACCTAGGCTTGTGCATGGCACAACGGCTGGTCATGGTCGTCCGGTCGTGGACAAGCTGCTCTGCGCTGTCCAGTCTAACACTTGTCCACCGCAATTGCATCATGAACTGATTCGATTGTGTAGGTTCGCTCCAAATAGCTTTGGATTGAAAAATTGCGCTGTCTAACTTAACTCTTGTTGTGACAGCCCAGAGAATCGCAATAGAGTTCCATCATACTTTAGAAACCAAAGCATGATAGGCCCCTTGTTTCCCTTTTATTTTCTTCAGGCAATGGACGGCAAACTTTGGCGGCAGAAATCCCCAGCTAGACCTTCCACCTCCATAACTGTGATGAGTGATGGCCTTCTACATGAGATGTTCCTCCGCCTCCCATCCCTACTGAGCCTTGTGCGTGTCGCGCTCACATGCAAGTCTTGGCACCGTGTGGTCTGTTGCTCCCCGCAGTTTCGCCACCTCTTCCGCTGCCTCCACCTGCTGCCCCTCATCAGCCTATTCTTCGACCAGGATGTGTCCTCCATCCCCGTCTTTGCCCCAGCAGGCCACTCTGACTCAGGGCTGACTGCTGATGTCCATGGTGGCGACTTCTTCCTCACCTTGCTTCCACTGGACAATGATGCACCCCTGGCTGGTGCATCAGAGGTTGCTATGATGGCTACCTCCTTGAAAACCATTGTGCGGGAATGTTGGTCACCTTCAACCCCCTTGACACAGCGTGTACATGACATGCGTCATATTTGCATTTATTTACATGCCATTTTACCCTCACATTTTTCGCATTTTGGAACCATTTATCATCATTTACACGCTTTTCTAAAAAATTAATTGCTCAAATTGGACCCTTTACATTTTATGCTTTTCCACAGTAGCGCGATCGAGGAGCATAAGCGACAAAATTTGCATTCTGTGGTTGCTCGTACAAATGTGCGCATCGACACGAATCCGTAGGATCAAAGCACACTGAAATCGGACTCGGAGGGCCGCAGAAGAAGTTGAAAAGGAAGGACCTTTTGCAAACTCTAAATTCCTTGAGGACTAAATCGAAAATGGCGAAACCCCATTCGACCATATGACCCAGCCGCCGCCGCTTTGTGGAGGATGAGCCCGCCTTCCTTCTAACCCTGCCCCTTTCGCTTCCTCCTCCTCCTTCTCCACGCCCGGCCACGGCGAAGCCGGCCGACTCGCCGGCTCGCCACCGCCCCCCACCGCGCCTCCTCTCGCCGCTTATCTCCCGCGCCTCCCTTCCACCGCTACTCCACCGGCAGCAGCGCTGCCGATCGCTCCTCACCGCGCCGCCTTCTCGCCATCTTCTCCATCCGCGCCACCAATCGCCGCCACCTCTCCCCGTTTCTCCCTCTCCTCCACCACTTCTCCACCCGAGCGCCACCTCCTTGTGCCCTCCTCTCGCCTCACTTCTCTGGCCGCCATCTCCCTCAGTGCGCCCTGCCGCTCCACTACCTCGGCGCGCCGCTACTACGGCGGCGCCGCCTCTTCACGTCCGGTGGCGATTTCTGCGACTCCCTCACCGCCGGCACCTCTACACTGACGGCTACCACATCCTCCGGTTCTTTTGCGACCCCTTCACCGACGGCCACCATTCCACCGACGCCGGCCACCGACACCTTCCTCCTAGGCTTCACTTCACCGATGGCTTCTTCTTTACCAACCCCGACTGTTGATACACATCGCCGACGCCTGCTTCCCCTTCACTGACAGCGACTTCAATTCCTCCTCTTCTTCCTCTTTATCTAGGTTAATTCTTCTTCTGCTTCCTCTTAATTTTGCACTGTCAATGTTAATATGTGATTTGTGATATGTGTGATGGGAATTATGCACTGTGATGGATGCCTGTGCTCACTGTGAAATGTGAATTGTGATGTATGCATGTGATCTGAGAATTTGAGATTATGCTCTGTTAGTTATTTCCAGTTTGCTCAATGTTCATGTTGCAGTAGTTTAATACTAGAATTTGTGTTTATTTATTATCTACTATGGTGCCGTGATTTTGTGTTAGTCATTTAATTGTATCTGTGATCATTGTTAGTACCTGTGAAGGTTTGTGAGCACGATTTAGCTAGCCGGCGCCCGTCTCCTTCACCTTGCTTCTGGATCTTCCCTTGTGCTTCTCGACCTTCCTCTTCTCTTCTATCTCGCGGTCGATCGGTAGTTAAGTTGTGTTTGCATTCGCAGTTTCTTGGGTTGTCCCGTCATCGTCGTCTAGTTAGCTGTAGACCGTATCCTCTCCTTGTTCTCTCTCAACTCCCTCAGTGCTTCTCGACTACCTCTTTCTGTCTCACGGTCGGTAGTTATTTAGTTCGTCGATCGGTAGTCGTGTTCGTTTGTTTAGTCGTCGTGTCGTTCGTTCTCGTAGTCATTGTAGTTCGTGCGTCAGTGTCGTTCGTGCGTCGTTTGTGTCGTAGTCGTGTTGTTCGTTCGGTCGTACGACGTCCATTCGTATGGTCGTTCGTTTCGTCGTTGTTGGATAGATCGTTTTAGTCGTTTCCATTCGTATGGTCGTTCGGTCGTTGTTGGATACCATGGGGTTTCTCAGGACACTATTAGATGCAGATTATTCATATTCTCTCTTCGAGATGGTGCTCGTACCTGGTTTTATTCTTTGCCATCGAGGTCATTCACTTGGGATCAGCTGTCATGTGCCTTCTTGGAGAGAGATTTTCCGTTATCCAGACAGTTTGAGATCCTCGATCAGATCTTCAGTTTTGTTCAGCTTGATGGAGAGAGTTTGTATGATTCTTGGGAGCGATACAAGACTTTGCTTAGGAGATGTCCTCATCATGCTCTAGAGAGATGGCTTGTTCTGCAGATCTTCTACAGAGGCTTGACATGTGCCACACGATCTTTAGTTGATGCAGCAGCTGGTGGAGCGATCACAAACAAGACACTTGATGACGCATTCACTCTTATTGAGAACCTGGCTTTCCATCAGTCCCAGTAGTACAATGAAAAGCCCGGTTCAGATTCTTTGGTAGCTAGGGTTGATGCACCTTCTCCTCAGATGGATCAGTGTAGTTTGAGCTCTAGTCAGCCGCAGCCTTCTCTCTCATCACACCACTATAGTTTTCATTCTACTCCTACCCCTCAGCAGCAGTTACCTATTCTTCATCATGATCAGATTGATAGTCCCGAGCTGTCTGATTTGCATACATCTCATTTGGATTCACAGTTATGTGGTGTGAAGACTTTGATGACCCAATTGCATGATCTTAGAGAGGCTATGTGCACTTTGACCTCCCATTGTGACAGTTTGGCATCTTCACAGTCTTACCTGAGTTCTCTAGCTCACTACCAGTCTGTCACTACGGAGAGCGGTACGACTTTGGTTGAGCCTACTCCACCCACTCCACTAGTGCTTCAGCAGAGTCAGCCTACAGCTTCTAGACATCCTCCACGTCATCACCATGAGAAGCCATCCACTCAGTCTCCTAGTCAGTGCTACAAGATAGATGAGGTTTATGAGCTTGTGCTAGAGACATCTCCGTGTCCTATTGAGCATACTGTCAGTTGCATAGATACCGTTTTGCTAGACTCAGTGCTTCCTTCTGATGATCCTTATGTTGACACTGTGCTAGATGATGAGGACCTACCTCCCGATGATGATTGTTTCACTCCTGACTATGAGGATGAGTTTGCGGTAGATCCATTCTTGAGTTGTGATGAGCTAGATATAGATGATGAGAGCTTTGTGCCAGATGATGATGAGTTCATTATGGATATGCTCTTGAGTTCTGAGGTTTCACATCTTGATGAGGGGGCCGCTTTCGATGTCAATGAGGAGCACATTTCTATTGATCCACCATCAGCTACTTCCTTCGTCGACATCGCCCCTCTGGAGGTTTCTACTATCGTACGCTCTACTTCACCTACACTTCAGGTAGTTTGGAAACTCTTCCCCGACCACCTCAGGTTTGATTTCATTGGCCTTGACGAGACATATGCTATTGCTGATTATGCTCATCTCACTTATAGTCCTCATGATATACCTTATCGATACACTTACATGATTGGATATTCTATTGATGACTTAGAGGGTGTCAACCCTATCACACATACTTGCCATGTTTTTGAGTTTGTTTCCAGGGTTATGCTTGTGTACCGTCGACTACGAGTGGACTTGACTCGAGTCGACATCCCTTGGGATCCTGGTGGATTTCGAGGCATGCCGCTTCATGAGGAGGGCGGACATGTGCCTTTTCCATGTCCCGGCCTTGGCCCTCCTCCCGCTACATCCAAATGAGCAATTCTTTATCTTTTTATTTCCATTCCTTTTGTTAGTTTTTGGTTGTTTCTTTTCTTTTCTTTCTTTTTATTTCAGGTCCCGTGCTAGATCTTCATCTTTGTACATGCGAGAAGCTATGGGATGTTTTGTCTTCTTCCACTGCATCATACATGCCCGGTGAGCTGTTTCTTACCCCTTCAAGCATATTCTTGATTCATTGCTCAATTTAAGCTTGGGGGAGGACTTGTATGTGTATGGATGATGTTCTAGCATGTTTGTATTATATTTGTGAGCATTTGAGCTTATTGTCGTGTAGTTGATGATATGTGGTCACTCTTGTGCTTAATCTTATGCTTATGTGATGATATATGACCTTTACTATTTGCTCTCATGTTATGCGTGATTGTATATATTTGCCATGTGAGCCCATGCTTTGATAAATCTAGAAAGGTCATGTCGAAATTTTCATTGAGCTATATTGTCATTAGTTCCTTGTATGTCTTAAGTCACTTGGCATCATTTTGTAGAGATCGAGTTTTGTTTATTATCCTTGATGTGCTTAGAAACCTTGTGATCCTATAGCATTTGATTCATTGCGAGTTACGCATGTGTTTTAACCATTTGCGGATTGAATTGGTTCTAGTCATCGCCTCTTGAATGATCATATCTTAGTTTCATGCTTTGGCATATGTTTATTTTAGATATTGATACTTTGCTTGAATGTAAAATTTGTGAAAGGGGTAGTCCTATCTTGAGCCAATAACTTGGTTGAATTATCTAGGTATCCATGTCTTAGGACATGTGTTACTTAGCATTAATGAAAACCAGTTAAAGATGCTTAATCTTAAAAAAAAGAGAAAAAAAATTTGTTTTGCAAGGAGTGAGTGAGTTGAATAAGTGACTTTGTCACATTGGTTTGCAAACGTCCGAATAAGTGGCATTTTTGCCCAATTGAAGTTTGAATGTGTGAATAAGTGGCTAGCTAGCCCAAGGGTTGGAATAAGCGGCACTTGTGCCCAATGTGTGTGTTTATAACTTGTTTAAAATCATCAAAAATTTAAGGTATCATGGCTCAAGTGTGGGCTTTTTCATAAATATCATGCAAGTGTTAGTCTCTTTATCTCAAATAATATATGCCTTAGCATGACCCTTTGGTATGCTCATTCTTGATGTTATTCCTAGTTCCGATGCTTCACAATTTTGGTTGGATACATGTGATCACTTAGTGTATTTTGACACTTTTGTGTGTAACTTGATTTGATCAAATATTGTAGTTATCATTTGAGATCTTTGCTCGATTCATTCTCATCTTGGATGATTCTCAAAACTCGAGTTAGATAATCTCATTTCACATTGTTATATGCCTTTTGACTATTTACATGCATTTAACTAGTCTTTTACACCATAATTACTTATTGTCCAGGTTCGATAATATCATGCCATTTACTTGAGGACAAGTAAAAGTTTAAGCTTGGGGGTATGACATGCGTCATATTTGCATTTATTTACATGCCATTTTACCCTCACATTTTTCGCATTTTGGAACCATTTATCATCATTTACACGCTTTTCTAAAAAATTAATTGCTCAAATTGGACCCTTTTACATTTTTATGCTTTTCCACAGGCCGGCGCGATCGAGGCGCATAAACGACAAAATTTGCATTCTGTGGCTGCTCCGTACAAATGTGCGCATCGACACGAATCCGTAGGATCAAACTGCGCTGAAATCGGACTCCCGGAGGGCCAGAACAGAAGAAGTTGAAAAGGGAAGGACCTTTTTGCAAACTCTAAATTCCTTGAGGACTAAATCAGAAAATGGCAGAAACCCCATTCGGCCATATGACCCAGCCGCCGCCGCCTGTGGAGGATGAGCCCGGCCTTCCTTCTAACCCTGCTCCCCTTTCGCTTCCTCCTCCTCCTCGCCCGCCCGGCGTGGCGCCGGCCGACTCGCCGGCTCGCCACCGGTTCCCCCCCGCGCCTCCTCTCGCGCTTATCTCCCGCGCCTCCTTCCACCGCTACTCCACCGGCAGCTGCGCCGATCGCTCCTCACCCGCTGCCTTCTCGCCATCTTCTCCATCCGCGCCACCAATCGCCGCCACCTCTCCCCGTTTCTCCCTCTCCTCCACCACTTCTCCACCCGAGCGCCACCTCCTTGTGCCCTCCTCTCGCCTCACTTCTCGCCGCCATCTCTCCCGGCGCCCGCTGCTCCACTACCTCGGCGCCGCGCTACTACCGCGGCGCCGCCTCTTCACGTCCGGTGGCGATTTCTGCGACTCCCTCACCACCGGCACCTCTACACCGACGGCTACCACATCCTCCGGTTCTTTTGCGACCCCTTCACCGACGGCCACCATTCCACCGACGCCGGCCACCGACACCTTCCTCCTAGGCTTCACTTCACCGACGGCTTCTTCTTTACCAACCCCGACTGTTGATACACATCGGCCGACGCCTGCTTCCCCTTCACTGACAGCGACTTCAATTCCTCCTCTTCTTCCTCTTTATCTAGGTTAATTCTTCTTCTGCTTCCTCTTAATTTTGCACTGTCAATGTTAATATGTGATTTGTGATATGTGTGATGGGAATTATGCACTGTGATGGATGCCTGTGCTCACTGTGAAATGTGAATTGTGATGTATGCATGTGATCTGAGAATTTGAGATTATGCTCTGTTAGTTATTTCCAGTTTGCTCAATGTTCATGTTGCAGTAGTTTAATACTAGAATTTGTGTTTATTTATTATCTACTATGGTGCCGTGATTTTGTGTTAGTCATTTAATTGTATCTGTGATCATTGTTAGTACCTGTGAAGGTTTGTGAGCACGATTTAGCTAGCCGGCGCCCGTCTCCTTCACCTTGCTTCTGGATCTTCCCTTGTGCTTCTCGACCTTCCTCTTCTCTTCTATCTCGCGGTCAATCGGTAGTTAAGTTGTGTTTGCATTCGTAGTTTCTTGGGTTGTCCCGTCATCGTCGTCTAGTTAGCTGTAGACCGTATCCTCTCCTTGTTCTCTCTCAACTCCCTCAGTGCTTCTCGACTACCTCTTTCTGTCTCACGGTCGGTAGTTATTTAGTTCGTCGATCGGTAGTCGTGTTCGTTTGTTTAGTCGTCGTGTCGTTCGTTCTCGTAGTCATTGTAGTTCGTGCGTTAGTGTCGTTCGTGCGTCGTTTGTGTCGTAGTCGTGTTGTTCGTTCGGTCGTACGACGTCCATTCGTATGGTCGTTCGTTTCGTCGTTGTTGGATAGATCGTTTTAGTCGTTTTAGTTTAGTTTTCTCCCCCGTTTCGTTTGACCTAGATTTAGCCGAGCACCAGTAGCCTTAGTCTAGTCCCTGTGGAGAACATGACACTCGCCGCTATTTCAGTGGCAACCCGTGCACTTGCGGGTGTGCTATTTTTGCACGATCAAGCAGTACACTTCCTCCCTATACCACCCAATGATAAGACAGGTGGGTGGGGTGCTAGCAATGTCCTTCAGTACATTTTGTTCCCCTCTATCGAGGACCCTGGTTCGCTTTCTGTTATCTGTATTCGCACGGATGAATCAGGGGCTTGAGGGGCAGCTTATTCTCTTCGGATACCGCCGGGGCGGGGGCTGGATTATTCTCCCGCTGATGAATTTATCAAGGCCACAGGGTAAGACGCATTTCTTCAACATAGGCATGCAAGTCAATGGGTTTGTTTATTGGCCTAATCAGGAGCAGTCATACATGAGGAGACTGAATATGGCAACATTGGGATTCTCCATATGTGACCTACCAGCAGAATTGTAAAGGACTAAAGGGAGAGTCCTCAAAATTTTCAGATTGGGGAGACCAAGGATGGGGTGCTTTGCATTGTGTGTGCATTTGAATTCCTAGTTGTCATTTGGTTCCGTGAAACAGACAACGATGGGGTTTGAGAAATGGTTGCTGGATAGGGTAGTCTCTATGGAAGCAGAGGTTGGTCAAATCACCAGGGGTTCACTACGGGATCATTGTGGCCTGGAGATGATTTTGCGTACTTGGCAACAATGGAGACATCTCGAGATGAACGTCTTCCTTGTTGGTTCCTGTCCCTCAGAGGAAATATGACTGCCATATCCATCTGTAGGTCATAGCATGGCCTCCTTTGGCAGGTAATGGTGGGAACTTTGGACCTGAAGATGCTCCATTAAGTGTGTAAGCTCTAAGCAGGTATCATCACGTATGAGTTATAATCTAGTGAACTTATTGAACTTGTGGTGCGCATGTGTGTACATATGTGGGCATTTGCACATATGTGTGCTTATGTTTTTTGAGGTGCTCTGTGATCAAAATGTTTCATATTAAATCAAATCTGTAGCTGACATGGTACATTGGCACACCAGTTCTTGTTCCTTTTGGTCTACTAGTTCTTAGACTATCTGTCCATATTGATATTATTGTGTCGTAATGTGATGTTTTTGAGTTTATTTATTTACTTAGTGGTGGGGAAGTGTAAAAACTTTCCAGACTTCCATAAACTTTCATGCAGATTTCAGTGTTGGGTCGGGCAACCCTACCGGTTAACTAATGGCAATGGCATATAACTGAATTTTGGTGTAATTCAGTGGTATATAATAGAGTGTTTTTCAATGGCATTTTTGTAAAAGCGGGCGCTATTCAGTGTCATAGAAGTGTTTTTCAATGGCATATTGTAGAAGCGGACGCTATTCAGTGTCATAGAATCAATTATCTCTTAACATTATGTTCTTGGTTCTCAAAGATATAACATGATTTTTCCCACATATTTTTTCCCCTTATGAAGTGGATCAAATTTCTCAAAACAACAATTCTTAAACCATACAGTACATTGTTCAAGAACAACGTCTAGTGAATTTACATATTACCGCACTCTGATTTGAAAAGTCTCACAAAATTCTTCATAAATGTTCTATAAACGTACTAAACATGTTCTGGACATGAAAAGTCCTGTTTCCCTCAGAAGCATGAATAGTACTGCCCCTCTCAGATGCATGCTCCCTTGTAACTTTCACATCCTTTCACATGATTTCGTAACCTTTGCAAGAAAAGGGTTTTATCCCATTTTATTGACAACCAAAAGACTAAAGATTTTATTTCTTACATATTGCCGCATCAAGGGGATTTTTCATTTATGCCCGCCCATGCTGCCTTGCCTCAGCTGTCTTAGCAAAACTGAAAAACTTGGAGAGCATGTGGTCTATACAACTGTAATCTCAATATTCTTCATTCCAATCCACGGCTCCTAGTTCTTTCATGGCTTGGTCCTTACAACACGAGGAGCCAAAATTGGAAGCCTTGTAATTAGCTGCACATTTGTTCTTTGCAGCAAAGTGGAATACAATTCTTTGATGCCCCCGAGTTCCTAGATCTTTGTAGCCTGTAGGCTCAAGTAATGGCACTTCTGATGCCAATACTTTCATTGGTCAATCTATCCGTGACAATAGGATTCTGGATTTATGGGGTTTCCTTTACCCAGGTTTATATCTTAGGCCCTGTTTGGTACAGCTCCTGCTCCTAGCTTCTCACTAGATTCTCGTGGAGCTGTACCAAACACCCAACTTCTCAAAATGGTTGGATTCTGATTCTCGCGAGGAGCAGAGCTAGAAATGAACTAGAGTAGAGAAGCAGCCTTTTGGTGGATTCTCGTGGGGAGCCATCCAACTAAAACAAATATACCCATAGAATTTGATGGGAATTACCCGCAAATGCCACTGACCTAACCCCATCGCGCGCCCATCCCGCTCCTTCTCTCGCCAGACGCCGCCTCCCCCATCTCTCGCTCCTCTCTCGCCCCGCCGCTGCCCTCCCGCTCCTTCTCTCGCCCCGCCGCCGCCTCCCTTTCTCGCCCGCCGCCTCTCCTTCTTCTCCTCGCCCGCCACCGCCCTCCCTCTCTTGGCCCGCCGCCGCCCTCCCTTCTCTCCCTCCTTTCTCTCGCCCCACGCCACTCCCTCCCAATCTCGCCCTTCTCTCACCCCGCCGCCTCCCTCCGTCCACAGCGCCGCCGCCGCCTCCCTCCCTTCTCTCGCCCCACCGCCGCCCTCCCGCTCCTTCTCTCGCCCCGCCGCCGCCCTCCCTTCTCTCCCTTGCCCCGCCGCCGCCCTCCCTCTCTTGGCCCGCCGCCGCCTCCTCCCTCCGTCCGATCCATGGCACCGCCGCCGCCTCCCTCCGGTCCCCAGCAGCGCCGCCGCCACTTCCACCATCTATGTGTTAAGTACAGGTGAACAAAAACCACTTCTTTGGCTAGAATTTTGATTGCAAATCAATGATCGCTTGACATAGTTTGCTGTTTTTTCCTCAGCAATTCTCCTCTTGGCCGAAGACTGGATGTTAATTGTGTGTTGATTGCAAACCATCTGTGATGTTTGTGTACAAAGTTAATAACAGATGCGTGTTATTATGGTGAATCTTGTTGTTGCCTGGGATTTTTCATGTTATTATGGTGAAGTACTTGTAAGAATTATTTGGTGAATCTTGTTGTTGCCGGCATTAACACCGAGGAGATGTCATGTATGATACATAAATAACATGAGCTTGTGCATACACTGCAGAATGTTAGAAATTGTAAATAAGAAGTTTTTGTATGCGACATCGTATGATGTAAAGACCTGCAAGATATGGAGATCACTACTGCCTGTTCATTGCGGTTCATGAATGATATGAGCTAAGGACATGTGTTGTTTCAATTTTGCTCACTGATTTCCTGTTTCTCTGAATCTTTCATTATCCACTGTGATATGTATCTATTTTTAGCTATCGAAGAGATTAGAACAAATGCTTTTGATCTTATGCACAAACCATTTACCTATATCATTGTGATCTCATACAATAATTGTGATAATTATATCTATATCATTTACCTACGATATTGTCATAAATTTGCATCTGTATAAGAAGATTGCTCTTAAACTCTCATAGGTATAGCTACTGGCCGAGGTATTGCCGACCCTAGTTCGCCATGAGAATGTTCTACATAAAACTACACCGCCGGTCAAAAAGGAAAAAAGAGAAAGAAAATCTAGTTAAATTGAAGTGTCAAAACTAGGGGTAACATGGTCTATTTCCCTCAAATCTCCTCTTTTATGAATCTGGAGCCAACTCACTAGCCAAACGCTTTTCAGAGGCAGCTCCAGATTCTCAGAGAAGTGGATTCTCGGAGAATTCAGAGCAGAAGCTGAAAAATGAGAATCTGGAGCTCTACCAAACAGGCCCTTAGACTATAAACTGTCTACAGTGTCTGCAATCAGCATTCTTCAGTAGCAAATACAGCTCTTGGTCTCTATGTTGGCAATCAAATTCATCTGGGATTTGTTCTTGGATCAGGGGCATTAAGCTTGCACTTGGAATTCATGGTTTTTGGATGTAATCTTTTGTGTAGTAGAAGTTGTTTCTTTTGTGATTGGTTGAGATTTGACTGCCAGATAAGGTAAAAGGCTGTAGAGATGCATGGATATACAACCAGGTTTTGTATATTTGTTGGGAATCTCAATTAAACAACATAATTTTACACGTCAAAGCAAAGGTTCTATTGCTCTCCTTGTGACTGGCAGGTCCGTGCTGTTACTAGTTTACTAATCTTGAGTGCTGGTACATGCTTGCCCTGTAACCTCTGTATGTCTCCTATGCATCGTACATCTTGGCTCCTGGTGCGGGGGCTTCTGTCCTGGGAGCGTTTTGGCGCGAAAGGTCCAGCGAAATGAGGCGAAACGGTTGCCTGAACGGCGCTGACGATGGCAGCAGAAACCCCGCCCGCCGGCGGAGTGGTTTCAGCTGCGGCGTCTTCTCTGTTCTACGCACCCGCGCCGCGCCGGAGGACTCGCGGCAGAGTAGAGAAATTCGAGGCGCCACGGCGGCATATGCGTCGTCGAACACCTTTTGAGCTGATTACGGTGGCATGTAGCTGCTTGGGTACGGCTGCAGTCGCGGCTATGGTTTTGTTGGGGTGAGGCCGTGAGCCCGTGAGGGGAGGGAAGAGATGTTACAGTGGGAGAGCGAAGACCACCGTTCTATAGATATGCCGATCTATGTAAATAAAAATAACTGGTATTATTCAAGTCATCTTCTTTGTTTTGAGACAAAAAATCTCATAATGATCTTAAAAAGAAAATTTTTTAGAAATTCTCACATTAATCGAAAGAAAAAGAGAATGACCTTTACCACTTATTTTAGTAAGGCTAAATTATAACAATACAGATTAATCATATATAGATATTAGAGTTTTGTAATAAATATAATTGTATTTTATTTATAGAAAGTAGTGTTATATATCAAAGATAACTGTATCGTAATATCTAGCCGTGTAGATGTATGGGTAGATATGCTAGTTTGAGAAACTAGTAGGCTAATCATTAATAAGTTAATCATGAGGTAGACAGTCCAGATAAACAAAATGAAACCATCGAATGATCACTAGCGGTAAGTGCCACCGTGCCATCGGTCACAAAGAGTATCTCTGTTTCTCTCTCTACTAAGCTCTTCTAATATGAAAAGGAAGTTTATCACCCCCTCCTCAACTATGGTTCCACGCACAGTAAAGAAACTGGCTAAAAACAGATTAAAATCCAAAAAAATAGGCGGATCTGCCCTTCAGGCGAGCCCGGGCGGCCGCCCGCTCCCCTCGCCGGTGGGACACCCCGGTGGCGCGCCGGCGGCGACGATCTGGTCGACCACGACAAGCGACGCGTGCACACGGGGCCCAACCCGCTGCACAACAGATGAGTACGTAGCTAATCACCTGTGGCTTGGAGCGTCCATTGCTATTAGTGGGCGCGAGCTCGATCTCGCGCGTGTGCGTGCATGGCGACGAGCAGCAGAAGAATGGGAAGGAGAGGGTTCTCTTTTGCTTCCCTTTCGTCTTTTTTCCCTGGTTTTTCATTTCTGTTTCTTTTTTATTTTTCTTGTATTGATTGGTTCGTGAAGTGGACAGCAAGGCTATTCTGTCGATTGAAAGAGAGAGATGCGAGTATAGTGTTTCTTGTTTGCCCAAGTCATCTTCTTTTCTTGATTATGTTGGTATATTGACGACATGCATATTCTTGTTGCGTGGAATTACATAGTTAATTTACTAGTTAACTACGTCTTGGCTATAAAATGTTTGAGCAAGATTTTGTTTTCTTGTTTGATTGTTCATGAGAAAATAACGAGTGTGTATGCATGAGAGTGCATCTGTGCACGGGTGTAGGAAAAGATTCGAGAGGGGAAAATATTGTGGATTGAAGGATATGTTCTTTTCTATTTTCAGACTGCTTTTGATTTTAATATTTTTTAACTGTCACGATTTATTGAAACGATTTCAAGATATGAAAACTCGAAAAATGAAAATGCCTTGTTCTCCTAGACGTACTTAGTTATTTCTTGGTATATTTTATCTTCTTTTATATTGCATTTTTTATATTCTATTATCGAATTGTGACACTACTGATTTATCTATCTTTCATAATTGACAGGTTGTTTCTTTTACAGCTCATCTACAATTGTGGATTAAGCTTCATTAGTGAGGTATTTTTCATTGTCCTTCCGTTATCTACATATGTTAACATGCGAATTGTAGTTGTTGTTTCTATTTCGTATCACATATTTTTATTAGTGTGATTGCAACATAGTTTGATCATGGATTGTTTTACTTTTGAGTACTACTGTTTATTTCACGCTTCCGACTTTAGGCTACCTAGTTTTTTTCCTGGGTCCGCCACTGAATTTCGCCCTACCTAGATTTTTTTTCTAGGTCCGCCACTGAAAATGCTAACATGCAGGTGACCACACGAGTCCCTTAACATCACCCTTGATCACTTGTTCCATGAACCACCCGACCTCCATGTCTTGTACTTCTCTCCTCCGCGAATCCCTAGCCCTATCGCTAGCCATCGAGCTACTGCACATAGCATTCAAACTAGAGCCACTACCTACTAGAGGCTACAAGCGATAGCGCTACCCGAGATGGAAAGAGAGGCATGGTCAGCGGCGAGGTAGGCAAAGTAGAACCTAGATCTAGCATTCCAGATGTCCCCAGATTAGCCTTGCCCTAGTCGATGGCTGCCCTATTCCGCGAGCTATGCTCGACCGCTCGTAAAACCACTATTGTGGTAGCCCCCTTGCCCGTCAACAATGTCGCAGCTGTGTTGACCTTGACAACTGCATCATTGCTCCCTTCGGCCTTCGCTAGCCCTAAGGTTTGTGCCCCCTTCTTCCCTGATGAGATCCCTTATCACTTAATCCCATTACGTGCACTTGGGCATCGCTAATTTGGTATCTAGAATTTTGTTCTATACTAAGTATTTTTGCTTCAGCTGCAATGGGTTTGGCTTAGAGAAAACATGCATATTGGTACGGCATGATTACTGAGATGAGTTGATAGTAAGATTCATAATATAATATCTCTTTTTTGGTTTCCTATGGTAATTTTGCGATCAACATTTTATTAATAGGCAAAGGCCTCATTAACTGTGGTGTTTGTTTTTTGTTTACGTTGAATAGCTACTGAATTACGGTGATTGCATCCTTATGCCAAAGTCCTCCCTTTTAGTTCATCCTTTTTCATCAGTGATGTGGCTATGGTGTAGGAAATTACGAATGCTGCAGCAACTTATCTGACTCATTATATTGTGTAGGCTGATTGAGCATTTGAGCACACTCACCATTACCGCGGGATCAAGGAAGGCATCACTGACTACCTGCTTCTGTTTTGGTTTATCAGTTAGGTGAACGTGAGCATGAGGCCAATCAACATCCTTAAGGCCTCTTACCGTCCATGACCCCTGCTCCAAGCCCTCCGACTCCCACTAGTTGTTTGCCGAATTGTCGACTTGCCTTTTATCATCTATTCAGAGCCATGTTACAACAAAAGTTCACAATGTTTTAAATGATAGTAGTTTGAAACAATGTCAGATTTTAATTCATTATTTGTGCTCTATAGGTTGTCAAGCATTTTATTTGGTGAGTTTTAGCTCTGGCTTCACCAAAGATAGTTAATTCCCAAAAGAGGATGGCTTCTTTTGAATTATTCTTATATGCTCCTGCAAATCTTTGCCAGTTTACAGTTGCATGCAGATAGATGTGTCACTATGCATTATTTTATAGTTGACAGTAAGAACCATGCAGATATCTTTGATAGTTTACAGTTGTATTATTTTAAGTTCCTATTGGCTTTGTTACAATTTGTTGCAAATAATGCACAGAAAAAATAGAGACAAGAGACACGAATTTTTACGTAGAAAACCCTTGCGGGAAAAACCACAGGCGCTCGAAGGCAAATTAGTATAATGATGAGAGTTTACAATGGAGCGCTTTCTCTTGAGCAAACCTCTTCTTATAAACTACTAGGGTACATATATAGTGTGAGGGAAAAGAGTCCCACACGGAGAGGAAACCGAATCAGAGTCGGTTGCTACAGATTGACTCCACGTCTGATACAACATATGCATACACTTATCATGCCACGTCTGGCATGAGATGATGAAGTGTCCTACACGGACACGGTACGAATTTGGATCAATTTTAACAATCTCCACGTTGAGCCGATTTCCCTCCAGTAGTCAAAGAATGTGATAAACTCCTCCAATTGAAATTAGAATGAACACCTTGTGTGCTGAAAGCCCATTGGACTAATCTTCAAGCAGATAGACTAGAATAGTCTTGTCAAAACGCTTCTTGCGAAGCAAAATTGAGCAAACCAACAGCAGGTCTGAACACACAGCTATTAACAAAGCAGACGAACAAATCTGAATCTTCAACAATTCATAACCTCAGCAAAGTCTGAGTTTGTGTAACTGACCACCTCAAATAAATGCTCAATCATCAAATGGCATAAGTGAAAAAACATCACCTGCGGCGTTGGATAGATAGCGAAGAACTTATATTATGGAATCTAATATACTCCACCTGGAACACAACACTCGGCAAATAACGCTCATTGAAAGAGCAACTCTTCAACAAGAAAGACTAGAACAGTCTTATTGCACATGTAGTCATCACGTACGCCAAACTGCCAACTTTAAAAGTAATTGAATTCCATGACATTATTGAAACTGCTCATGTAAAACTATCTGAATAAAAGGAACTCTTGTGCCGTCAATGGAGAGTAAACTGCAATGGACCCCTCATATCGAGCTGTGACAATTAGAAGATGTTGTAGTATCTACGCAAAAAATAAAACTCTTTCTTGCACATAAATCCTTCATCTCAAACTGAAATTGGAGCAAAACCTTCACTTTCAAACAGCAAACTCTAGAGAGTATTATGCTAGCTGCATCAAGGTGTTATGAAACGGTGAATAAAGCACCAAATTCAGTTGTTTCCACAACTGACATTTTTTAAGTTTCCTCAATCAAGCATAGACCAAATTAACTCATTATGTTGAAAATCTGTAACTTCACCTTAGACTCCTCATCTATGGATCTTACCGTAGTAACCCGTAGAAGACAATGGATCGTCGATGAAACTGCCAATGACATTGGCGGACCTGGCACTGGAATAGTCACCGAGGTAGAGTGCGGAACAACGCTCAAGATGACGTGGGTCAGCGTCGAATTGGAGTCAAGGCTTAGAACGGAGTCGAAGGCTTAGAACGGAGTCGAGGTGAGTTCAATCATCGAGTTGACGCTGCCGAAAAACCCATGTACATAACTTAGGTGCACGTAGCAATTTTCGTCGAAAAATAATTCACCCAAGAGCCAACTGACAGGGACAGCCTCTTGAATTGCTCTATTTTATTTCCTTTGCCTCGATTTCTGTGCACTTTCTTGCTTCTGATAGCTTTTCCTTGTTGATGTATCTCTCAGAGCAGGTACAATAAGGCTTAGTCAGCAGGCTATAGCAAATATAATATCAACCAAATTTACGTGGCAGAGAGAGAAAGGAAGAGAGAGAAGAAATCTGGCTACTAAATTACAGTTAGCTATAGCACGTAAAAATATGCATTTCACTCTTTTACACATGGGGCCAAATAGTTATTGTAATAGCTACCTTATTGTATGAACTATTTTTTTGAAGGCTATAGATGAAAGGATAAATATTATAACTACTAATTGATTATACTATTGTACTTGCTCTCAGTGGTTGTATTCCTCTCTCTCTCTCCAGGAAAGCAACTGCTGTTGTTTTGGTTGCTGTGCGCCGCGTGAGCTAAGGACTGAGATGTGTGTTGACCCGGGCGTGACAAGGATTGAGACGTGGGCGTGATGCACTCTCCGCGCGAGCGGGTGCGAAGACCGAGGAAAAAAAAATACGCGACGTGCGTTGCAACGCTGCTGCGATGATGCACCTCGGGACTCGTGCATCACCGAGGGAACCGAAGAGCTGAAGCACCTCGCCTCAGGATGCCTGCGTTGGACCGAAGGACTGAAGAGTTTTTGCGTTGCCTCTACTTTTGTCCGTGGGTTTTAAATTGACGAACACCTGAGGATGGCGCAGATTCGACAATGATGCTATACGGATCCCGTTGCGCCCCGAGAGTTGGGATAGTCGGATTCAACGAAATAAACGCCGACTCCACGGATTGCAAATCGCTAGACGCAGTGCAGTGCCTGCTGTGATGTCGCGCGATCCCCGTGAGATGGGCGCCCTAACAATGCCGTACGGATGCTACGCGACGGCTGCCCCGGGATTGTCCTCCTGGGGCAGCAGCTTTAATCTTAAACCCAGAGCTCTGATACCACTTGTTGTAAATAATGCATAGAAAAATAGAGATAAGATACACGAATGTTTACGTGGAAAAGCTTTGCGGGAAAAAACTACAGGAGCTCGAAGGCAAATCACTATAATAAAGAGAGTTTACAATGGAGCGCTTTCTCTTGAGCACACATCTTCCTATGAACTACTGGGGTACATATATGGTGTGAAGGAAAAGAGTCCCACACGGAAAGGAAACCAAATCAGAGTCGGTTGTTATAGATTGACACCACGTCTGATACGACCTGTGCATACACCTATCATGTCATACACGGACACGATACGAATTCAGATCAATTTTAACAACAACTTCTATATCTACAAGACTACAATGTACTGACTTGAAAATTGAAAATGATCCCAATTAGAAGTTATAAACCCATGTACAATTAGAAGTTATAGCATGCTGAATCAATCATGGATAGAAAGTCTTAATCATGGACGAAAAGTTTTAATCATGAAGAATGAGCACCATGGTGCCCTTGTTATTTATAGTATATATATATGTATTTATATGTATATATGTTATATATATATATATATATATATATATATATATATATATATATATATATATATATATATATATATATATATATATATATATATATATATATGTATTTATATGTATATATGTTATATATATATATACACACATGTATATGTATATATGTGCGTGTGTGTATAACCTCTCACACTTGCCAATTAGAAGTTTGATCGCTCCCATATACTTTTTCCAGCCCAGACTTTGTGAACTTTAATATACATCGTGTGGTTGATCTCCATTTTGCAATTGGATTAGTGTTTTACAACTTGCCACTGCATTATTCGTGGCTATTGTACTGGTGCTACAGTCTTATAGCAGCGTCTCATTTTGTTAGTCCTAGCCATTTCCCCCTTCTCAATAAATAGAGCTGCTAGAACAGTGAAATGCTAGAGTGTAGGAAAGTGTTGTTAATGGAAAGGTTCATTCCTATTATAGCATAAATGATACTTAAACATTTTTTGCTTGCTGGATGGTGGAATTTTATTTTGGCATTTCAAAGCATACTTGATGTATTGAATCAAAGTTGATGTACCTTGTTGCTTATTGGAGATTTTTACCCACATTTCTGCCCATAACCATTCTCAGCAACATCTCGCACGTGCATGTTTTTTGTTTGAGGAATTAGTCATTGTCGTAAGAGGTGGTGGTGGTGATTCACTTGCCATGTCGGCTCCACAAGACCTTTCAAAAGTTCCACATTAGCCTTATCAAGGAGATAAGAAATTAAGTAGAGAGATTAATCTCAGTATGCTGATTATTACCCACCAGCTATTAAAGCGGCAGTGTGACGTCCGCCCACTGCAAATTGGGTGCCACCTAACTATGATTCGGTGAAGGTTCAACCTTCCTGTTTGGTCCAATCGTGGATCCTACTATATGCTTTTTTGAATAAATATTTTGGATTTGTTCACAATTTTTTTAAGCATGGAGTGCATCGCATGCATCTTTTGTATTCATCTATTTTAGATTCATCTACATAGGTAATATTACCTAAAAAACATCGATAATATTGGTCTTTGTGACTGTGATGATACATACCTATTTAGATAGCACTATAAATTATAGCTATGAGATAGATTATGGTGGCAATTATTAACTTACAACAAAACAACATGAAAATTATTTGACATACGGTATATATTTCCGTGGTAACACACAGTCACTGGACTACGTAAACAACATACCACGGGCCGTTTCGCAGTGAATTTTCTTCCGTGCCGTGCCAAACGACCTGTCCGACGGGTGTTAGCACGAAGATGCACCTAAAAGAGGATGTGTGCCCTGCACGGAGCGTTTCTATGTTGCTCCAGTACGTGTTTCCAGGCTGGGCGAGCCGTTTTCGTCAACGAAAGCTTTACACTTTTTTTTCCCTGCGTCAAGCGTTGCTCGGAGTTTCGGAGCAGCTCCGGCAGCCTTACCGCCTTTTTAGGTACTGTACGCGGGCCGGCCGGATCGGTTTCGGCAGGACGTATGCACGCTACGTGCTTCGATGAGTAAATTTTAGAAACCACGTTACTTGGATAAAACTATTATAAAACTATAGTTTTAAGTATTAGTTTCACGTAATCACATTTACTCATATATGATGCATAAAATCATATTTTTAGACATCAGTTTTATAGAACCGCAATTACCTTTCTAAAACGTTGCGCAAAAACCTCACTTTTAAACAATACCGTCATATGCAACAAGATGGACTTGTTACATTGACGAGGGGGATCGAGATGTGATCTTGGCCGTTGCATATGATGGGGGCCTGTTCTTTTTGGTTGAAGCTTATGGTTTTTGGCTGTGACTTTTGGCTTTTGAGTTGTTCGTGCGAGAGATTACATAGTAACAGAAACTCACGTGTGGGTTTTGCCATATAAATGAAGTCAGTACAGTATGTACTACAATTAACTAGTAGACCCTATCTTAAAAAGATACTCCGTTTAAAAAGTTGGTTACTGTAGAAAAGCCAAAAAACAGCTTTTAAAAGCCGAAAAGAACAGACCCCGGTATTGTTTAAATATGTGGTTTTATAAAATGTTACGTAGAAGTTGGTGAAGTTGGTATAGCTATTTAAAAACAATGTTTAAAAGTATAGTTTTGTTAAAGTTAACGTGGCTTTGCGAAATTTACTTAACTTCAAGCAGGGGCGGAGCCACACTCCGGGCAGAGTAGTCTTCAGCCTGAGGTGTGAAAAAATATCTAGTGTACAGCACGGGTAAATTCAGTTCAGCCTGAGTAATATTTTCATGGTCCAGCCCAAATAGTTTAGATCATTCTACCATTGAGCCCGGAGCGTAACCAAATTCTAGCCCGCCATTGACTTCAAGTAGATCCGATTGTCATCCCGCGACCTTTCCTCATGATCGAAAGAACAGTCCACAACCGCATATCGTTGCCTCCTCGACTATGTCATAACTACCTTCTTGTGTACTCTTCTCTTCACCGGATGGTCCAACATTTGTACCCTTTTCGAAAACCCTTCGAATCAAGTGAGCTTCAATCTGCTACTGAGTTGCTAAACATCTTGAGATTATCACAATCAATACATGGGCAATACATATATTTCATCCCCTTCTTCAACATATCCATTTCGCCGCCCTTCTAAAGGCGAACACACGCCAAGAATGTACTCTTCACGCACACGGTTCTCAATATACATCCAGCTCGGTCCATCTATGCTACACAAGTGAAAATGGGTGTCAAAATGATTATTACCTCTACTACTAACCTCTGATCGATCACTAAGAATGTTAAGTAATTGAATACTAATCTCTGATCAGATCACTAAGAATGTTAAGTAATTGAGTATGCTAACCTCTGATCAGATCAATAAGAAGACGGTGATATTTTTTCACCCCCAACTCCCTAAAGCCGGCCGCCTTGCTCCACCGATCAGCGCAATGAAGACAGATCGGTGTCGACATCCTTAAAGCAAGTACGCCAAGTAATTAATACTACGCAGAATATCACAGACGGTTCCAACTACAAACGGTCTGTCAAAATTAATATCACGAGCACGTTCGTATCACGATCCGTGCGTGATGTACATAATATCGAGCACGTTCTAAATATCAACCGCCTCGTGATTTATAGTGCATGATGACGGTTTGTATAAAGAACCGCTCGGATAGTCATTCGCGCGGTTTACATTACAAACCGCTCGTGATAGTCTGACGGGATGAATCGTTTCGTCAGCGCATGATTGCCAACTCGAAGCATATATAGCATATATAGTATTCGGAATTCGTGGAAAGGTTGATGGGGAGTTATTAATAAGGGCTTGGCCGTGGAGGAACCAGTGCAACCATTCGATGTGGAGAGAATAGACGGGTGAGATCGAAATCCTCGTATACGCCAATTATTGGTGACATGTGATTACCAATTATCGCGACATGGGATTATTACAGACGGTTCTTAAACGGAACCGTCTGTGTTATCTCGATTGGTATAGACGTTCGTATTAAGAACCGTCAGGAAAATCCATGACGGTTATTAATAAAAACCGTCTCGTGATGTCTCAATTATCACGCAGCGGTTCATGTTATTAACGGCCTATGAAATTATCACGCACGGTTTTTATGAAAACCGTCCTCACTTTCGTGTTTCGATCGCCTAATTAACGTCTCCCGCCGTTATACGGCGTCTATATCATTAATTTTTGGGTATCGAACCGCTTGTGCTAAAGGTTAAATATGCGCTCCTAATCCAGTCTCTTCTACGCACGTATAATACAATATACAATACAACATGGCTTCTACTATGTTCTTGTGATCATCTCCTTCCTCTCATCTGCTCATCACGAATTGTTCGGCGGAACCTTACACAGCGCCAGCAATTTTAACTTCAGCGGGCGGAGCCACACTCCGGGCAGAGTAGTCTTCAGCCTGAGGTGTGAAAAAATATCTAGTGTATAGCACGGGTAAATTCAGTTCAGCCTGAGTAATATTTTCATGGTCCAGCCCAAATAGTTTAGATCATTCTACCATTGAGCCCGGAGCGTAACCAAATTCTAGCCCCGCCATTGACTTCAAGTAGATAGGTTTGTAGATCACAAACCTATCTTTCAAATAACCCCATATTATTCTCTAGATATATTACAAGCCTATCTTTCAAATAGATAAGTAAATAGATTACTCTCTAGATATATTACTCCCTAGAGTGCGCGTGCGTTGGAGAATCCTAAACCTTAATAAATAAGTAAATAACACTTTCACACATATCGAAAGATTCATGTATCATCACAACCATGCTCAATATATCTTGGCAAAGAGATACTAACACATTTGCATCCAAATATGTGTTCTTCATTTCAACGCATGTGTATTCAACTTTTTGCTACTGCCGAGACATCACCTCTTGCATTCAACCAAGATGCCCTTTGGCTCTCAAATAGATACCTCATTTGAAAATCCCCAAAAAAAATTTGGATTCGTGGCGTAGAAATGATATTTGTATATTTTCATCAAATTTACTTTTCCTTATTATCATACTGAAAATTAGAAAAATGAATGGTTAAGTTGTGAATAAGAGAAGTTTCAGTAAAAGAGAACGAACGTAGTACTATCCCTATTGCTACATTCGTACCATGATCTTACTTTAATCTGGCATAAGTTGGATCGCTACTAATTAATAGAGCTAGTTACTTGCTCAAAAGCGGCTTTAGCCGGCCTTAGTACATGTGTGCGCTTTGGCATCTCATCTGTCATCTGCAAATGCAGTGCCCAGTGTGTGTCTGTCTTGTCTGTATATATAGACCATCTCTTGATCTCTTGAGTCACCAAACTGTGGTGCAAGAAGCCAACAAGAAATCTATGGAGCTCATGTATGGAGTGTTTCTGTTTCTGCTCCTACCCCTCTCCTCGTCCGCCACTGTCGTCGCCGCCGTTCCGCCAGCTCCGGCTCCTCGAGCTCACGCTCAAATCTCTGACGGTAATAGTACTACGAGACATTGCTCATCTTTCTGGTCCTCGTTTCTTGCAAGAATCAATGGCACGTTTGGCGAATTGTTTATAACTTGATGGTCTCTGTTTCTTGGGCCAGGTGTGCTCATCAATGGCAACTTCGCGATGAGCCCCCGGAGGCTGAACAACACGGTGATCGTGGGCCGGGACTCGCTGCCGGGGTGGGCGCTGCGGGGCCACGTCGAGTACGTCTCCGGCGGGCCGCAGCCGGGGGGCATGTACTTCCCCGTGCCGCCGGGCGTGCACGCGCTCCGGCTGGGCGGCCGCGCCTCCGCGGCGCAAGCCGTGGCCGTGCGCACGGGCGCCTCGTACGCGCTCACGTTCGCGGCCACGCGCACCTGCGCGCAGGACGAGGCGCTGCGCGTGGCCGTGTCGCCGTCGCTCTCCGCGCCCACCGACGTGCCCGTGCGCACGCTCTACGGCGCCGACGCCGCCGACGCCTGGGCCTGGGGCTTCCGCGCCGCAGAGCGCGACGCTCAGGTCGTGTTCAGCAACCCCTCCACCCAGGACGACCCTACCTGCGGCCCCCTCCTCGCCGCCGTCGCCATCAAGGAGCTCCCCTCGCCGTTGCCAACCAAAGGTAACTAACCCAAGAACCCAGCCATGCGAACTAACCACGCCATGAACGAAACTGAACTCCTCTGCTTGCGTCGCCACTGACGCATGCAGACAACCTGATCCGGAACGGCGACTTCGAGGCCGGCCCGCCGGCGATCAAGAACTCGACGGCCGGGGTGCTCCTCCCGCCGGCGCAGAAGGACGCGACGTCGCCGCTCCCGGGGTGGATCGTCGAGTCCCGCCGCCCTGTCCGCCTCATCGACGCGACCCACTTCGCGGTGCCCCAAGGCCAGCGCGCCTTGGAGCTGGTCGCCGGCCGCGAGGGCGCGATCGCGCAGGTCATCCGCACCGCCCCCAGCCACGCCTACAACCTCTCCTTCGCCGTCGGCGACGCCAGGGACGGCTGCTACGGCGCCATGCTCGTCCACGCCCTCGCCGGCAACGCGACGGCGGCTGTTCCCTTCGCGTCACGCGGCGGCGGCGGGTCTCGGCAGGCCAGCCTCAGGTTCGTGGCGAGCGGGTACCGGACCAGGGTGACGTTCTACAGCTCGTACTACCACACCAGCGCGAGCGACGGCATCTCGCTGTGCGGCCCTGTGATCGATCAGGTCAAGGTGCAGCCATTGAATGCTTAGTGGTGGTGTTGCACTGTGTTGTTAATTAGCTTGCAATCTTGCATGCATGGAGGCTGTGGTGGTGTGTGCCAATCTGGCTATGTGATGGAATGGAAAGTGAATGTGACGTAGCATGCAGTGTGCATCCATGCGATGCATCTAATGTAAGCATGCAGGGTAATTAAGCTGTTGTTATGTGATGATCTGCCTTAAATGTGGAACTTCGTTTCGTTGGAATTGGATGCCTGCATTGTGAAATGATGGAGGGAGGGATATTTGTCGATTCCCATTACTGGAGAACATTGGCGAGTCGGTTGGCCGTTTGGTTGAGATGGTGAAGTATGACTATACTCAAATCCTGAACGTGAATGGGAGAAGATATCTCAAAAAGAGAACCGGAGAAGATGATTATGCCTGTTTGATATGGCTGCGGCTTAGAGTTTTTGGCTGAATTTTTTGAATTTTAGCTGTGTGCGACAGAGATTACGAAGAAAGATACTTGCTTACGATTTTAGTTGATACAGATGTTAGGCTTTAAACATGTACTACAATTAACTTATAGACCCTGCTTTGAGAAAATACTCTTTTAAAAGTTACGTATTATAGCAAAAACCAAAAGTCATTTTTTGAAGCCGTTAAAGAATAGACCTGATATCTCGATAATCATAGCTAGAGCTGAGGGAAACCCAAGTCTAACTGGGGAAGGTGTTGGGCCTTAATCGGGCAGGTCTAAGCTTAGCCCAATACTCTAGTCGGTACTCAAACATACAGAAAAAAAAGAGAAAGGAAAAGACAGTGCATTCATAGTACGTCAATCCTTGTTTTCTCTGATTTGCTTAGAGCATCTCCAATGGTTATAGCTAGCAACTAACTATAAGACTTCCACATCATTTATATAGTACACACTAAAGCTAGCATTCTAAAGAACTATCTATAAGGATAGCTATTTGATGCTTACATGCACACACAGAATTTATAGAGGCTGCCTCGTTTGGCGTTATAGACTAGTGCATGTCATCAACTGTCCTATAGCAGCTCTCTATAAGAAAGTCCATGTCATCAACTGTCCTACGTGGAAGACATTAAATGAAGAAAGAGAACATAGCTCTCTACAGCTCTAGCGACAGTCGATAGAAAAAAAAACGAGGCGGTATCGACTCAGCTAGCGACACCTAATCGACGCAGCCGCCGTTACGTGGATCTGATGCTCCCTCCCGCGTCGCTCCCATCCGGTGCGCCAAATCCTAGCTCCCGCGACGCCCGCGCGCCAAATCTCCTCCCCCTCGCCGTGCACGCGCGCCAAATCCTCGCCCCCCCGGCGCCGCCCCTCCTCGCCCCCCCGGCCGCCGACCTCCTCGCCCCGGGCGACCCTCCCCCTGTCCCCTCCTCGCCCCCCCCCCCCGCCGCCCCTCCTCACGCCGCCTCCTCTCGCCGCCGCCACCGCCCTCCTCCCCCGCGCGCGCCCTCCTCTCCCCCATTCCCCTCCTCGCCTCCCCCCGCCGCCTCCTCCACCCGTCGGCGCCCTCCTCTCCCCGTTCCCCTCCTCGCCTCCCCCGCGCCTCCCTCCCCGTTCCCCTCCTCGCTATTGAGTTTTTCTTTGGTAGCTCTGGAGCTAATTTTGGTTATTTGCATGCAATTTGGAAGTTGAGAACCTACACCAATGGACAACATGATTCTTAAATGTATGTTATTTTTTTGGGCATCCTCCTGCAAGTACCTATTGTGGCAAGTTTAAGGGCTAACATAGTGTTCTTGAGCATAGCAAACGGTTTTATGTTTTGAATATAGCCATTTTGATGAATTAGAAACTGGTGCAATGTCAATGGAAATATGGAATTGTGTAGTCTATGAGTTGGAGTTGTCAGTATGGATTCAGGGGCATTGGTTCTTGAAAACAGCTGCTTATGTTTTGTAAGGTTTCAATGGATTTTAGCAATTCTGCAATGTTACCTTCTGTTATGCTACAGTGACTCTTTTGTTAGTCTGAAACCTGGGATGTGTCTAATGTATCAGACGAAATTCAGATTCTACTAATACACATTCATAGAACTGTCTCTGTAAGTAAAGCCCTATATATGGTCTTGCACTACTCAGGAGATGAAGTGCAGAAATCAAAATTCTAGCTTATGTTGCGCCTGAGGTTCTGTCCAGCTAGCAAAGCAACTTGTTCAGGTGGACTCTATAAGGAAAAGTATACTAGGGAAGGCATTTGATCTCATTGATACTAATGTGAGTATTTTGTTTTTATGTGTTTCCTGGATACTGATGTGCTATAGTTTAGCAAATGTGTTTTTGTAAGCTTCCTTTGTAGTGAGAAACATACATGTAATGAGCTTCCTTTCCTACAACCACATGTATGGTTACAGTGATGATATTCATGATGGATCCTTGTCATTCAGATATACATTCAAGCATTAAAAGTAGCTATAGATAGCTGTGTAGATACACCATTAAGATGGTTTACTATAGTTACAATCTATAGATGACATGGAGCTTGCTATAGAGAGTGATTGACTATTACCATTGTGGATGCTCTTAGAGCAAGTATAATAAGAGGCTGTTAGTAGGCTGTATGCTGAGGTGGAGGAGAGAGAAGAGAGGTGGGTTGTAAGTTTACAGCCAGCTGAAGCACAAGAGCCAAGAAACTTTGTGAGAGAAAGGGGTGGGTCATACACCTTCAGTTGGCTGTAATCTACTATATGAATGGGTGATAAGTGGGTGTAAGTGTCCATACACCGGTGAAGGTCAGATATTAGCCTTGCTCTTAAGGAAGAGCTGGCTCGATTTTTTTTGCATACTCTTTTTCCTCCATATAGGATATATGCTGATGTGTACATGCATATAGCTAGCTGACTCAAACTATTGGAGATGCCCTTATGATGAACACACCGCTATCGAGGTGCAAGTCTTACACTTTCGTAGAAATTAAAAGCAATCTACTTCCTGCAACCATAATTGTCGGCAATCACATTGTCACCCACAAGATCCGGTGCATTTTGTGAGGAAGATAAAAGAGACCGAACACGTTCATCGATTTCGACGGGGCTTCAACCTAAAAGTTAGGTACTAATATACCTTAACCTTGTCTTATCGGAAGTTATTAAAACCTCCCCCCGTCTGCTGCTCTCACAGAATTTTGGGCGACGTGGAGCAGCGGCGGGTCGACACGTTCGCGTGCGCTCGGCCCGCGCGGGTCGCCTGGATGGAGGGGTAGTTTTGTCCTTTCGCACCTCGCGCACCTCTCGCGGTCTCGCGCGGCGTCCCCTCCCTCCTCCCGAGATCCCCGCCGCCCCTCTCCTACCCCTCCTCCCCGCCGCCCCGCCGCCTCCCGGATCCCCGCCACCGCCCCTCTCCTACCCTTCCTCCCCGCCGCCTCTCCCCCTCCCGGATCCCCGCGCCGCCGCCCCTGCTCCCCTCGCCTCCCTCCTCTCCCCGCCCGCCACCCCGGCGCCCTCCCAGCTCCCCGGCCTCCGACCGCACCGCACCACCCCACCGAGTAGGCTTAGTCACAGAGCCGCTTGCCGATCCCGTAAGAAATAGGGCGGTGCAAAGACGACCGGCCAGCGCGCACTGAGCGAGCACAAGCGGCTCCTGAAGGCCTCAACGGTCACGGTCTCTCCTCTCCCTTGGCCCTCTCTTCTCGGTTCTCCCCTTCTCCTCCTCCGATCCATCCATCTCATCGGTCTCCTTCACCCCGAGCCGCAGCACCACCGGAGAAGGAGCGGCGGCCGAGTCGAGGAGAGAGGCGGGATGGGCGGCCGCCGAGCAGCGGGAGCCCGGCGTTCGGTTCACGCAGCGGAGGTGGCGAGATGGAGGCGCGTCTGCAGCAGCTCAACAACGCCATCCCGTCCCGCACCGTCATCCGAGCCATCGCCGACAAGTTCACCGCCTCCGCGCGCGCTGGCGGCAAGACCACCGCCCAGTACAAGCAGCGGGGTTTTTGGTTGCTTTTTCCTCTTTTCCGCATCAAGATCCGAGGATTCGAATTCAATACCCCCTCCTTCTTTCTTGGGAGACAAGAAGGCCTGTCGATTCCGATCTGGGCTGAACCATGGGTGCGCGCAGTGTGGAACTGGTTCCGAACCGGAGGTACTCGCGCGGTCCAGGACCACCGGTGGCCGGCGGCACCGCGAGGAAGATGCTGCCGGCGAGGGCCGACGAGCAGCTCGCAGCTCCTTGGGCTCGCCATGCGCCTCTGCGCACTCGGCTCCCCTCGGTGCTTGCTGAATGCGATAACTCGATATTGACTTGTCTGTTTGTTTCCTTAGTATGTAATTCTACTTACAGTTAGGACTATGATGATGAAATGCTTTAGTGTAGTGCCAAATCTATTTGTGAGTCTTGTGCGATTCGCCTTATGTTGGTGTATGGGTACCTCTCAATGTCAAGGAATTGTGTGTGGATGCTGAACTTTCTTGTATGGCGCGGAAGGGTTTCTTCCGTTTCATGCAAAATTGGCTAAAAGACTAAAATTAATTTTGCGGGTGTTTTATGCCTTCATCAAAGCTTGTCACCACTCTGATCTCAGTCATTGAAGCTCGTTTGGATAACTGAGGGACACACAGATGGTGTGCCCATGCCTTTTCTTCACAATCACAGGGCATCCAATTGTGTAGTGTTATGTTATTTGGAATATTTAAGTTTTGTAATCGTCCAGCTATGCATCATGATCCTCATTTATCATGTCCCATCTCCCCTCTGATTATTGTGAGTGTTGTTGAAAATCAGGGAAAAATTCTTTGGAGGGTGGCCAGGTTGAGTTTGAAGCAAAGTCAGCTAGAGATGGCGCATGGTATGCAGATATACATATATAATCCTTCCACTTTTATGTCTTTTGGCTATCATGAGCGGGTATGTTTTGTGTGCGGGGGGTCACTTGTTGCTTAAAGTGTTGATCTAATGACCTTAATTCGCGCGTTTTCTCCCCCTTCTCGTTTGCTGCGTGCTTTGTTCTGATCTGGAATATACTCATTAGATTTCGATGTTATCATAAATTGATGACTGCCTGAAAAAGTCAACGCGTGCTATATGGTGTGTCTGCTATCTCACGTAATTTTAAGCTGTTGTCTTAAGTAAGCATCTTAAGGATGGTCCTTGATCTAAAGGCTTTTGTCTAAGCTAGACTTTAAGCTCTCCTTTGTACTGCAAAATACTTGAATTATTAGTGTATCGTCTCCTTGTTTAGGGGTCACATTATGTATTAGTATCCCTTGATGAGGATTATTCATGGTACATGAATTACATTTAGTATGTTATGTGCATGATCAAGTTCTTGTAGTGCTGGTGGTTAAGACACATAATAGAAAAATTGATTGATTTTGTATACATGGTGATGATAGGGTTTGGTTGGAACAACGAGTAATGTCATATCAGGAACGCTAACCACCTCATATAAACTATAGCTTCCAAATAAAAGATCCAAAGAATTACCAATAAATTGTCAGAATACATGGAGCATTGGAAGTCGGTTTTTGTATACATGGTGATGATAGGGTTTGGTTGGAACAACGAGTAATGTCATATCAGAACGCTAACCACCTCATATAAACTATAGCTTCCAAATAAAAGATCCAAAGAATTACCAATAAATTGTCGAATACATGGAGCATTGGAAGTCGGTCTTTGCTAAGCAAATATACTCGATCAATTCTTAGTTTGATCTACGATTAGGGTTCAATCAACGATTAAGTGGAGTGACCATCTCGATCTCGATAAAGCCTAAATTCACAGTAATTACATGCACTACAAGGACTTCTTTTTAAAGGGTTATACTTCTTAAAAGTTCACCGCCATCTATATAAATGATCCGACTGTAATTTTTGTTTACCTATTATTTGTCATAATCTTCTTTTTTTCTTGTTTGTTGTACCAAGGTTTAGTGGTTATTCAGCTTATCGATTTTGACTATGGAACTAGATGCTCAACAGAGTGATATAGAATAGTGCATGAAAACATAGTTTCTAAAATCATCTTGGTGAGTGAACTGGTCACACATTGGTTAATCGCTTCACCAACGATGTCTTGATTGGTTCGGTGATTCAATAAATATTATTTTAATATTTATTGTTCAACTAAAATAATACATCCTAGCTCGGTGGGTGGGATACTCCTTGGGAAAGCTGAGTTTGGGTCACAACTCCAGCTTCCCAAAACACGGATTATGATTTTTACCGTTCTTTTACAAAGAATAGTCAATTGTTAAATCGGACCGACACTGCTCGGATTCTGTTTTGCACTTGGAGTTTGATCTGCAACGCTGCGTCCGATACTCCTCCTAAATGTTATCACTTATCCGTAATAAAGTAATAGTTTATGGCACCATAGCATTTCATTTGCTGCTAGAATTGCCCTAAAATGCTTTCCTGTTTGTCTCTGGGGATCCACTTTGGTGAAGGTGAATAAGTGACATCAATAAAGACTCAGCTCCCTATACGTATTACTCCCTTCCTTTCGTAAGCCAAATACCATAGTCGACAAAGACTGAAAATCTTGGTGAGGTTCTTCGTGGTGATCGCATTGAGAACTCTCCTTATGTGGTTAGTATCAGTATGATTAATTGAGGTTTATGTCCTTGGGTAATGTGCCTAATTTTGAGTTTATCATCCTCTTTGTCTGAACTATAGTTTCAAATGAGAGAGGCGAAGACATGCCAGATAGTCTGCAAAATTACTCTTACCGAGAAAGAAGCAAAGGAGGTCAAGGAAAAGATAGAGGATGAATATCGTGTGAACATGTAAGGACTATATAGGTAACTTGCACATCAGTTCACATAGTAATTTTCCAAAGTGACATGATTTGCTTTACAGGATTCCCTAGCAAGATCCAAAGGTATAGGTCATAAAATAAATATTCCAGAGCAGACAAATCAGTACAATGTCACAGCCAGTGAGCGATATGGGCGCCGAAGCATTGAGCGCCAAATTATGTCCATAGAAATATGGTCTTTAAGTTCAACAAGAGTCACAACTCACGAAGTGAACCTTAGTGGGCTGAGCAGCCTGGGCCAAAACTTCTCCACAAAGCTTAATTAAGAGAAGTGACTGATATTGGCACTATATTGTCGATGGCACCACACGATATATTGCTGATAAACACGATAAATCAGGAAAAGTCACAAATTATGATATTTGTATGAAATTTTAGCACCGGGGCTTTTTTTTGGCTAAAATGGCGACACTGTCCTTCTGTAGTTTTTTGTTGGTTTCAAGTAGCATAGTAGCCTATGTTTTATCATTGTTTTCTTCATTATTGATTGTCTATTTGACTGGTTGTGCACTAGAACTTCTCGACTAAACTGCAGTCAGTGTCCATATTTATTTTTCCTTCTAAGTGGCAATTGACCCAATTCTTTTAAGTTGTATAACATGTTAGAATTACATATGCTGAGTTGCTTTAAGGTGGTCTGGTCTCATGCAGGTAAGAAATTTCTCTAAAAGTTCTGAACTTGTTGACGGGATCAGGTGGTTGCAAGTATCAACTGTGTTGATTGATGGCTTGATTCAACCAGCATTTATGAAATGGATTGAAGAAGAACAAGCCTTGGAAAATGGCAAGATCAATGAAGTATGTCGTCATTTTGAACTGCCCTGCATTTCAACGTATTGGCTAATGGCTATGCCCCCAATTCTCTGATGTGTTTTTCTATTCTAGAAGCTTATGACGATAATAAGTAGCACAATAAAGGAGGATGGCAGGATCTTGAAGAGGTTCAACAGATTAGGGAAAATTGAACTGTGGTTATGGTTTAATAAATCAAAAAGAGGTTGAAGTATCATGGCAAGGCGCGCGAAGCGCGCCCAATGTTCTAGTTAATGTAAATAGAGGATGTTTCTGAACAAAAATAGAAATGATGCCACACATGCACGACGAGAGTTTCGGACACATGCATTTGCCAACACCGCTGAATTTTTTTTTTGTGCATGCGACAGCGCCCTAATTCCCTACAGACGACCACCGTGCCCTCCAGCTCCATGGACTGGATATTCCTGTGCTGAAAGGAAGGGACACACAGAGTTCTGCCGGTTGGTGCGTACGTATGCTTTGCATCTTGCTGCCGATCTGCTTTTGGCAGCTCCGACCCTATCCGGTATCCAACCTTGTTATTAGGTTTCTTCCTATCATTCTGTCTCTCTCGCGCCTTTTCACCATTAAGGGCGTGTCTAATGTTATATTTTAGCTAGTTCAAATGAGGAGAGAGAATGTATTAAATCGATTCAATATATGGAAGGATCCATTCTAACAAAAAAAATATGAAACTAGACTCTGCTTAGGAGTTGATTCAAAGCATTAAGTTTAGTTGCTAAAATATTTATATGATCTAGCTTTGAATCAACATCGGTTCAATACACTAAAGATGCTGTAAAGATGCTGTAATGTAACGTAAGATGAGAGGTGGACTTTCGATGACACTAATTTGCGGACGTCCGTTGGAAATTTATTCAAAGGATGTCACACGATAGCCGTCGAATCCAAGACAGGAGATCCCGACCGTCCATTACCCAGTGTTCCTCGCCTACCATCCAAGAAAACGTAGCGTGCCCATGCCCAGCAGCAGCCAGCCAGTCAGCAGCACACGGTCGACAGTACACGAGTCAGTGGCGGACCCAGAAAAAAAATCTAGGTAGCGCGAAGTCCAATGGCGGACCCAGGAAAAAAACTAGGTAGCCTAAAGTCAGAAGCGTGAAATAAACAGTAGTACCCAAAAGTAAAACAATCCATGATCAAACTATATTGCAATCACACTAATAAAAATATGTGATACGAAATAGAAACAACAACTACAATTCGCATGTTAACATATGTAGATAACGGAAGGACAATGAAAAATACCTCACTAATGAAGCTTAATCCACAATTGTAGATGAGCTGTAAAAGAAACAACCTGTCAATTATGAAAGATAGATAAATCAGTAGTGTCACAATTCGATAATAGAATATAAAAAATGCAATATAAAAGAAGATAAAAATATACCAGTAAATAACTAAGTACGTCTAGGAGAACAAGGCATTTTCATTTTTCGAGTTTTCATATCTTGAAATCGTTTCAATAAATCGTGACAGTTAAAAAATATTAAAATCAAAAGCAGTCTGAAAATAGAAAAGAACATATCCTTCAATCCACAATATTTTCCCCTCTCGAATCTTTTCCTACACCCGTGCACAGATGCACTCTCATGCATACACACTCGTTATTTTCTCATGAACAATCAAACAAGAAAACAAAATCTTGCTCAAAATTTTATAGCCAAGACGTAGTTAACTAGTAAATTAACTATGTAATTCCACGCAACAAGAATATGCATGTCGTCAATATACCAACATAATCAAGAAAAGAAGATGACTTGGGCAAACAAGAAACACTATACTCGCATCTCTCTCTTTCAATCGACAGAATAGCCTTGCTGTCCACTTCACGAACCAATCAATACAAGAAAAATAAAAAAGAAACAGAAATGAAAAACCAGGGAAAAAAGACGAAAGGGAAGCAAAAGAGAACCCTCTCCTTCCCATTCTTCTGCTGCTCGTCGCCATGCACGCACACGCGCGAGATCGAGCTCGCGCCCACTAATAGCAATGGACGCTCCAAGCCACAGGTGATTAGCTACGTGCTCATCTGTTGTGCAGCGTGTTGTAAGGTCTTACGACCTCCCAGGATCTTCCACAATTTGTTAGAGTCGTTTACGACCAGATAGAATTGAGTACGACCAGTCCTGGATGCTTTTGACCAGTTCCGATCCCTTCAAACTCTATCGATCAACTTTTCTTCGTAGTCGTAAAAACACTGTAGCAATTACGACCACTCCTCCTTATCGAGTGCTGTCTTCCTCCAGCCGCTCTCGAAAATACCGTGATCGTAAACTCTTACGAACACGCAGTGATGCTGGCGATCACCGTTCACCGTAGTTGTAGCCTTCTCAACGTGATCGAATACTTTACGACCACGTTACGCCTTCTTCAACGTAGTCGAAGAATTATCGTACCTTTTCCATGATCGTGGCGCTCTCGATCACGCCTGTTGGAAACTTTGCCGTGGTCGTAACTCCTCCCGATCACGCTTGCGATGATCGTGAGTCCTTCCGACCACGTCTTGCACAATCACACGACAACACAAAGCTTTGTGGTTTTTCCCTCTTTTTGGTATTTTCTCAATTACTTGGTACATCTGAATACATGGCTCTAAGCCTCCTTTTATACCCGGCTGTCCTACTTCAACACGGGTTCTCAACTCCTACTCCGAGTCTAATACGACTTCGACTTGTTTCCAACTACGACTTCGACTAGGACTTGGTCTCTATCTTCGACTTCTGATTTGTTACTCGTTTTGGATTCGATTACTTCCAAAACTTGTGTACGACTTCTAAACAAGATTATTTCCAACACAGCGGGTTGGGCCCCGTGTGCTCGCGTCGCTTGTCGTCGTCGACCAGATCGTCGCCGCCGGCGCGCCACCGGGGGTGTCCCACCGGCGAGGGGAGCTCGGGCGGCCGCCCGGGCTCGTCTGAAGGGCAGGTCCGCCCCTGACACGAGTGGTCGTGTGATCACGACCGTTGAGGCCGACACGGGTCAGGCGACCCGCTTGCTCCCCCCGCCACCGACAGGGCTCACCTCTCCGGTGGCGGCACCGCGCGCTCCGTCGCTGTCGCGCCCTCGCTGTCCGTCCCGTCCCCAATCATGCATGTATAGGACGCAAGCGAGCTAACGCCAATGAAGACGACGAACGTGATGGTTACCCTACACTACACACCTACAGGGTACGCAAATTAGTTGGGATTGCTGGTCTTTGGACCTGAGTGCTTGTTCGTTGTTGGTTGCTACTACATTATGCCAAAGGAAATAAAAACCTTTAGGACCTGTCTCGAACACAGGAGCCATAACAATTCCCCCTAGATTCTATCTACTAGCAGCGTAAACGCGGTAGCACGCCACGCTAGCTATCGCGTGGACCGAAGTAAAAGAGACGATAATTCGCGGGGAGCTTCTTAAAAAAATCGAGGACACAAGCGTAATTTCGAAAAAACCAAAGGTCTTTTTCGCAAAAACGAGGACCTGTAAGGACTTGT